>JAYMFT010381646.1:0-20502 GCA_038088735.1 Panulirus argus
TATGGGTAGGGTGGGAGATAATTTGCTCTAAATCATTGAGAATGGAGAATGTGAGGGCTTCGATCCCTCCACTGTCCATATGGGAGGAATTCAACCATTCCCTTTGGTGAATGTTGAAATCCCCGAGGTAGAGGATCTCAGCCTGCGGGTGAAAGGATGTCACAGTCTCAAGGCAGGAGTTTAGATAGTCGAAGAAGGATACAAAGTTTGTTGAATTAGGGGAGCAGTAGGAAAACGGAGGACAACTGTGGTTGTAGGGAGACAGACCTTGAGCCACATAACATCAAAGTTTGAGGATTCAAGGTCCTTGAGCCATGCAACAGGTGCGTTTATGTTGGAAAAAAAATGAGCACAAACACCACCTTTGAACCGGAAATGCGAGTGGAGATTATACTTGCACATGTTCCTTACTCTCTTGATAAAAATTCACCACTTATAGTACTTTTCTTTCACCACTAGATTTGCCAACAACTTTTTACCATTGTTGTGAAAGGGGGTGTCAAGAATCAAATGCTTTGTTGATATCTGCTGTTAATAGTACTGTTTGGGAGAGGGAGTGTGGTTGGTTGAAGCCATTTCAGATATCCATTGTGAGGAATGTGTGCAGTGTTGTAGTAGATTGAGCAGTAGACTGACTGGATTTAATGCTATTTTGTTGAGAGTGGGATATTTTGCTCGAATGTGTTGTGAATCACTCTTTCAAAGTTTGGATACTAAAGACAAAAGTGATGCAAAGTAGCAGGAGCAGGGGAAGTTTGGTAGTCTGGAGGGTTTTGGGACTGGTACTATGTTGGTAAGCTTCCAAATGTCTGGGACATGGCAGTAGTAGCCGGAAGCAGCAGAAGGTATTTGTAAGTACTTGGATTACAACTGGGCCAAAGTGTTTCATGTGGAAGTTTGATATGTTCTCAGGGCCTGTTGTGGGAGACTTCTTTAAGTTTTTAACTGCATTGCACATGTTAGTGGGAGTGAAAGGTAGGTTAATGGTTGTTCTGAGTGGACTTTGTGTATGTTTTCATGACTTTCCTTTTTAAAGGAGTAGTTGGTTTGTTGCTGATTTTTCAGTAATATTTTAGGAGGACTGTTACTGAACTGGCTCAAAAGTGTGTAATATATGAAAACTAAGTTCATGCAAGAGTGGATCTTCTCTACTATGTACCAGAGCCGGTTGCTTCAGATTTTGTCGTTCATTTTGTTAAGAAAGGTGGGCCCATTTACTTTGCTGTTTGCAGTTACAGAAGGAAAAAATGATAATTCCAGTTTCCCATTATTGCAAGGCGGCACCTCCACTGGAAAAAGAATGGCCTCATTTGCTCACATACTCTCTCTAGCTGTTAAATATAATGCACAGATACCAGAGCACTTATCTACAATCAGGACCCACAGACCTCTCATTGGTTTACTTTATCATATATATCAGCAAATCATAAACACTGGTTGCAGATTTAAGCAAAAAACTGCAGCTGAAATCTCAATTTGAGAGATGTGAAAAAGGAGAAAGTTGAGAGCAAATATGAATAGAAGCAAGATTATTATGTTAAGCACTAAAGAGATGCAGGTTAATTGGAGTCTCAGTCTAAATGGAGAGAACCTGAGTCATTGGGATGTTTCAGATATGTGTGAGTGGACATGGCAGTAAATGGAACTATGGAAGCCGAAGTGAGCCATGGGTGGGTGAAGGGGCTAAGGTCCAAGGTATATTGAGGACTGTGAGTAAAGAATGTCATCATCAGTAAGGAAAAAGATGGACTCATTTACTGGAATAGTAGTCCCATCAATGTTATGTGAATGTGAAGTGTGGGACCTAGATAAAAAGTACAGAAGAGGATAAATTAATTGGAAATGAAATGTGTGAGGACAAATGTGGTGTGAAGAGGGTTGATTGAGTAAGAAATGATAAGGTAAGTGAAAGGTATGGTACTAGGAAGAGTATGGCTGAGAGAGCTGAAGAGCATTTGCTGAAATCGTTTGAACATATGGAGAGGATGACTCAGGAGAGGTTGAAAAGAGGATACATGTCAGATACTAAAGGGATAAGGAAAAGGAGACCAAACTGGAGACAGAAGGAAGGAATGAAAAATGTTTTGAGTACTCAGGGCCTGAATATGAAGAAGGATGTAAAGCGTGCACAAGATAGAGTGAACTAAAGCTATGCGGCATATGGGGAGGGATGGGTGTGCTGTCAATGAACTGTACCTGGAATTTTGAAGTGGTCAGGGGTTACTACAAAAAGATCTGCAAGGCCTGGTTGTAGATAGGAGGCTACACAAAACAACTGGAAAATGGATGCGAGTGAATGAAGCCATCTCATCAGCTGTTCCTGGTACTAACTTGCTGATCCAGAAATCAATGAACAAGTATGGAAAAACATATTTATAAATAATCATATATATAACCCCAGGACCCCTTTCAGGAGTATGCTACAGCTTCAATGCTGTGCTACAATTAGAAGCAGGAAAACAATGGGCTCCTATAGTGCAAGAAGTTTCTGAATGAGCCTGTATTTCCTTTCATCAACTGACAACGATACAGTCTTGCTGAAGGTGACGCTTCACTTGTAGTGTAACCACAAATGGGCCAGAATAAGGTAACACATGCACAAACATCATCTCTTACTCTGCCCTATAATATCATATAATTTAAAGATATAATCTTCCTAAACTCACCTTTTCCTTTTATATCTTTGACCTATTATGTTCCAAATAAAGTTATTTTATAATCAGTATGCAAATTCAACAGGCTTACACCAATCTCATCTCTCCCTACATATCTGACCCTATCTTTCCATTCACTCATCTTTCTAAAAAAAAATCTATATCTTATATAACCTCTCCCACTATAAAACTAGGAGTCTCATGCATAACCCTCTTCTTGATCCAGTAACACTATAAAAGTACTTTCCTTAATCTGTGCACTTCAATGCCCTCATGATGCAATGCATTACTCGATTCATTCCAATGAGATGTAATTATAAACTTATTACGAGTGAAATTTTGAAAATCATATATCAAATTACAGCAGATGTACATGAGTCATATCTGTTTACAGTAAAGCTTGGGAAAGTAATGAAAGAAAGAACGATTTTTAGAATAAACATTAACAATAATAGAGGTGGCAAAACTATGAACATGACAAATATCACTTCAAAAGGTATAGTACATAAAATTAAAAAAAAAAGTATCATTCATCAAAAGTAATTACTGCTTACCGCAATCTGCAGACGCCATCGTCATCCAGCATGGAAGAAAAAACAAAATGAGGGATGAAGATGATGCTCAAAGAAAGATATAATTACTACACTATATAAAGAAGATGTTGACAAACCATAAAATCTCAGCACACACATTTAGTGTGGCATGCCATTATATGCATCCCAAGTGAGTAAGTAGTCAGAAAATATGAAAACTTAACATATTAAGGGTTTATGGATGAAGTTAACATCTATTATGGCAATTCCCAAAAGGAGACAGAATGCCTTCAGGGAGAAAATGTGGGCATTATCTAGTTCAAGGTCTACAGTTAGCAACAGTAATAGCCTGAACCATCGATAACATTTTTAAAAACCATATGCTTAATCATGGAATCAAATATTTTGTCCCTTTTCTCTACCGAAGGTCTGGCCTCATTGGGGACTCTGGAGCAAATGTAATATTGTACCTATCTATCTCAGATTGGAGTGTCAAAATGTGTGTGGATGTAACCACGATGAGAAGAGAGGAGAGAGAGGTAGTATGTTTATGGAAAGAAACCTGGATGTCTCGTAATAATCTATCTATCTCAGGCTAGGGTGTCAAAATGTATGTGTGTAACCAAGAGGAGAGGAGGGGGGAGATAGGTATGTTTGAGGAAAGAAACCTGGATGTCCTGGCTCTGAGTGAAATAAAGCTCAAGGGTATAGGGGAAGAATGGTTTGGAAATGTCTATGGTGTAAAGTCAGGGGTTGGTTAGAGGACAAGAGCTAAAGAAGGAGTTGCACTATGCCTGAAGCAGAAGTTGTGGGAGTGTGTGAGAGTGCAAAGAAATACATTCTAGACTGATGTGGGTAAAACTGAAAGAGAATGAAGAGAGATGGGTAATTATTAGTGCTTATGCACCTGACCATGAGAAGAGTTTGGGAGTAGCCGAGTGAGTGCATAAGAAGTTTTGAGGTATGAGACTGGGTATTAGTGATAGGCAATTTAAATACAAAGGTGAGAAATGTGGAACTTGAGGGAATAACAGGAGGGCATGGGGAATTTAGTGTTATGAATGGAAATGGTAAACAGCCCATGGAGTTGTGTGCTGAAAAAGGACTGGTGACTGGAAATATCGGGTTTAAAAAGAGGGAAATGCACATGTATGCATATGAGAGTAGGAGAGATGATCAACTGGCATTATTGAATTACATATAAACTGACGGGCATGTAAAAGACAGACTTCTGGATGTAAACGAGCTGAGAAGGGAAGCGGGTGGGATGTTTGACCATTATCTTGTGGTATCCTGTGGAAGCAAGGGTGCAGATTTGTAGAGGGTTTTGAAAAAGAGGAAATAATGTCAGTGAGAGTGGCGAGAGTACGTGAACTTGCAAAGGTAACTTGTGTGAAGAAGTACCATGAGAGACTGAATGCAGAGTGGCAAAAGATGAGAGTAAATTAAGAGGAGTGGGTGAAGAATGTGAGGTATTTAGTGAAGCACTGATGACACGTGCAAGAGATGCATGTGGCATGCGAAAAGTGGAAAGATTAGAAAGGGCAGTGAGTGGTGGGATGAAGTAAAGTTGCTAATGAAAGAGAAAAGAGAGGCATTTGGGCAGTATATACAATGGAGCGCACATGATATGGGGGATGTATAAGAGAAAAAGGCAGAAGGTCAAGAAGGTGGTGCAAGGATTGAAAAAGAGAGGGTATATGAGAGTTGTTGAGAGAGAGTATCAGTTAGCTTGGGGGAAAATGTTTTGGAAGAAGGTAAGACATGAGCAAAAGACAAGAGAACAAATAAGAGCATCAGTGAGGGGGGCAGAAGGGCAAATGATACCACATACTGATGAAGTGAGTATTCTTAAGGACTGTTAAATGTTTTATGTGTGAATAGGAGAGATTGTATATTTGTGGAAAGAATGTCAGTAGTCCACATGTATGTGAAGCAGAAAGAAAGACAGCTACCGGGTCAGAGGAGTGCAACTCGACAACCACTGAAGTGCTGGCCTACACATTGCCATCACTAACCTTTACGATATCCAGGTGGGTAGTACTGGCAATATACCTCCCTGGTCTTTGGCTACCTACCAACAGCTAAAAAACTGCTTTTCAATGTGAAAATGTAGTGGGGGTACACTTAAAATTGGAATCCCAGAAAAAAAGTTGTCTTTTTACCACTGCCGGGTATGTGGCGAGATAGTGACTATCATCTTAAAGGATTACTGAATTCATTATAAGTAAAGAACAAGGAAGTTCTAGGACAGAAAGACTGTGTAAACCCAGATCTTTCACTTTGCCATGTGAGAGACAAAGTGATGAAGTAAAGAAGTATGGTATGCAGCTTTTACAGATAATAGGTGACTGAAAAGAGTTCTAAATACAGTTTAGAGGTCTTATGATGAAAGTATAGCTTGAGTAACAGTACTTGGTGGTATGACAGACTAGTTTCACATAATTGTTGGAAGTTCATCAGGGTTATGTATGCCACCATGATTTTTTAGTGTTGTTATAAGGTTAGGTTAGGTTAGGTGGGAATTACATGAGAAAAGAATGAAGTGGAATGTCTGTGATGTATGGCTGAACTACAATGGTACAGCAATGAAGGTACCAAAGTTACCATATTATTCTCTTAATCATGTTCTGTTGGCTGAATCAAAGGAGCTGAGTGAAACAGCAGATCTATGTGATTTGCATATGAAGATACTGAAAGAAAATCAAGCTAAGAACAAGTTCTCTTTAAGGAGATAGACAATCACAATGTAATACAAAAGACGGAGATGAAATACTTGTTAAATGAGTGTAGGAATATGGATTATCAATAAGGATGGTCAAGGAAGTGTCAAAGTTGACAGAAGGGTCATGCAGTAAAAAAGTGGATGTGCACTGACAGCTCTGAATGAGATAAATGAATATCAAACAGCACAAGAACCCTACATAATGGACTTTCGTGTCCTAACTCTGACAGACGTGTGTCAATTAGTTTATATAGGCCAAGATGGTAAAACATCAACAAAGATGGAATACCAATACATTACCACTGAAACAAAGAAAACACACTGAGAGTACAGAATACAGATGTGAGAAAGATATGCAGTGGGGGAAAGGTATTGAAAAATCAAATGGACAAATCCTTCTTAATGCCATGGAGGAAAGAGGTAGGTGAAAGGTTGATGAAGATCAGTATCAGTATGGTTGAAAGTACAATGAGATGAGGTAGACCTCAAGAGATGGACTGATGTAATGAGTGAAACATCGGCATTTCAGGTGCTTCAGAAGATGGCTGAGGAACAATTCTGACTGTATGCATTGGAGGCACTTTTTCTGTGAGGATGGTCACAATGGAGATATTAGTTGGTCAAGATAAATTAAGTTGCATACAAAATGAAAAATTAAGAAATGCTGCGAACAGTAGTTTGGATGCCCTAGCTAACATCAGCACTTTGAACATACTTGGTGATGTGTAGAATCCCATCCCATGTAAATAAGAATAAAACTATATCTGATATCCTATACTATCATTTCCATGTAAGCATCAGGAGCAATAGTAGGCACAATTTCTGCAGCAGTAGTAGCAGATTTAATATCAGCAGGTATAGGTTCAGAACAAACAGCATTAAATCCAGTATCTCAGTATCATGGAAGGAATCCCTCTCCTTCATCTGAATTACCTTAACGCTAATGGAATATTCAATCACAGATATTAAAATTACTTGATCTTTCAATGATTCAGTTATACATGTATGAATTTATGTAGACCTTGAACTCCATTCTCATTTACATTAAGAGGGGTTAAGTGCATACATGCACCTTTAAGGGAAATTAACTGCAGATCCAAGGTCCCCATCTCCTAATCTGCTGGCTGGCAAAAAAGCAGGAATACCCAATTCAATGGCAGACTAGCATACAGATGCTTTTGCATGACCATACTGATTCAGACAGACATGCCATCAATCATAACACTTAACTTAGTGAAAGATATCCTCCATCCAGCATCCATGTAAGTACTGATCTGGTGACAAGCCAGTGTTCGTAAGAATGATAAGAATTATGAGACTTCTTTACGGCCATCTAGAGGAACAACTATTTGTTATTATCAAAATATTTTTGCACTAAACATCATTGACACTTTATGACCAGTGAGTTGGGTGAAGTCTAGACTCACTCTGTTTTCACTTGATGCAAATAGATGGTTCCTCCAATACTTCTTAATCAAGTAAACTCACTACAGGACTAATGAACTTTCAGAACAAACACATTCAGCCTCCTATCTAGCAAGGAAGGGTTGAGGTGGCAGGTGTTATCTGATGGTAGTCATTAGTTGTGATTAAGCTTCAGTACCTGATTTTTTTTTTTTTTTCTTCTTCTTTTTTTTTAAGGCTTCAGTCACAGACAAAAGTCCACATCAAGGCCGGGCCCTAATTGAAATATAGAGAGAACTGAGAAAGGGGGAAAAACAGACAGGATAAGTATTTAAAATTTTATGAGAAAGTGAAAAATATGTCTCTTCAAATGAGCCAGGTCATAGTTATTGGGAAAGACATGAATAGGTAGAGAGTTCCAAAGCTTCAACGTGTAAGGAAAGAAGCAGTTATCAAAACGGCACACCCTTGAGTTGCTAATGGCCACACAATAATCATGTGGCGCAGCAGCTTGCCGAGTATTCCATGGTCTAACTAGTGGTGGGGGCACACAAGCATCCAGCTCTCAGGAGCAAAAGTGAAATGTTTACAATGTAATATATTGTCTAACGTCTTAAACAGGATACAGGAGCACTAGTATCCAATGATTATCTTCATGTTTAGAGATTACTTCCACATAAACATTTTGAAAGTTTAAATGTTACAATCATCTGCAATGCCAGTCACGATAAAGTCAAAGTTCCTCCAAGGTACAAACTGTATAAACCTTGCACAGGAGGCAGCCACTCCACTAAGAAATGCCATAAGAGATGTTAGACTTTGTAAGGTAAAACTGAACATTCATATTAGGAATGAATAAATGCCAAAATATGCACAAGCACTGGAGGAGTAGCTTTACTGACAATGAAAAACATTATTTTCACAGCATTAGGCAAGAATATTTACATTGAAATTTTCACAAAAAAAAAGTTACAGAAAAAACTGAGATGATAAAAAAAAAAAAATGAATTAAGCAGATATACATATAACATCTAAAGAGAAAATTACATTTTCATGAAAACTGTGACACTTGTCAATGACTAATTTCTCTTAAAAAGACTTCTATCAAAGTACTGAAAATAATGAAATACACCAGACAATATTAACTTTAACTTTTCCCCAAATCATTCAGCAATTAGTACACTAAGGCAAATGATCTTTCAATATATTCCACATGAAAACAGTTTGGTCCATAATTCATATAAGAGATACCCACCATGAGATGCTCTCCAGTGAAGATTAACCAAAAGGAGAGGAGTGATGCATAGAAAAGACCTTGTCGAACATCACTAACTACAGTCATCCAGGGACAGTCAAATGCTAGTGTCAGGTACTCCAATGGACCTGAAGAAAAATATCAGTTGAACAATATATCAAAATAAAAGAAAAGCAGGTTTGGTAATGAGAAGCTCTGTCAAGGCATCACTTAAAACAACAAAATGCATATGATGCCAAAACCACAGGATCTAAAGTATGAAAAAAAAATTCTTTGCCAGAGGCACAGCCCTGTGACCAAGAAAGAAAGCACTTATTTACTGGGAGTCCAAGACACCATTTCACCCTTACATCAGGCATGTGCACATGGATTTCACCCTTTCCAACAACCATGTTACCCACGTGGTTAGCTGATGCACATTCACAGGAACCCAAAAACCATGCAGTAATTTGCCCCAGCCTTGACATCACCAGTGTGGTGGTGCAGTAGCACTTCCTAGTCAACAAACCTTAACCCTCACTACCTAATAAGCCTGGGGTGTCAAATTAACTTCAAAAGACAGGCTTGACTGGATTTCACCTTACTTCATTTGGGCCATATAAACAACTCATTAAAATACACATATAATACATAGCAGTATGATTGTAAGTAGCTGTTAGCAATAAAAAGCAACAACCATATCACTAATTCAACTAACAATAATTTTGGTTTTCAAACTTGTTCACCATTTCCAGCACAGTGAGGCAGTGCCAGGAACTGTTGAACAATAGCCTCATTTCCTCACATTCACTCTAAGCGTTTTGTGTGATGCATCAAGTAAAACTGAAAATTATTAATAATAATCTCTGCTTAACAGATACAATGGCACTTCTTTGTTTACTGCCACTGCTGTTCCTGATACCTAGCACCTCTTAGTCAGGGATACAGCATTAACAGTTGGAGCAAGTGACTGTGCTGTGGCACTTCCTAGTACTGTGTTAAATTTTGTCATGAAGTTGGGAATGTAGTTTTGACATGTTCATGCTCATTACAAGAACTGTTCAATGAAGTGTCCCAAACTTATCATGAATTTTCAAACCAAGACTTCAGTCTGGGATAAGTTTGTTCCTGATACTAATAGAACGTACAAAGCATCAACATGAGAAAACATCCCTTAACAGTGTGTGACTCTGCAGATAAATTGTTTGTACTTGCAGCTCCTCTGGGTCATCCTGTGACTGGCAAAAACATGTCACTGGAAAATTGCAAATTGCCTTTCATGCTTTTTAGAGTCAAACAACAAACACCAAATTTCCTTTTTGAAGCTCAGCAATTCTTTCTCATACTTTTCCATTACAATATTGCAGGTAGACCCAACCAAGTCAATTAAAGATTTTAGCTAATGAGAATATACATGTTTTTTTTCAAAAAAATTGCCTTTCCCAAGTTTAAGCATAATATCATTTTTTTGTGCATACAACAGAATTCACTCTTATCTACTGGGCATATGAGCTTTGAAGAATGTTATAATCTCTTTAGTCCATCTCTAAATGATCTGCAAAGTACCCTAGCAACACTTTGGTGTACTTGTTGACAGTGATTTAAATATGAATGTGAATAATGTGGCAGCTGAGGGTATAACTGAGGGGGATGGGGTATTCAGTAAGGTGAATGGAGTTTGGGAGAGTATCTAAAAGGAGAATTTTGACAGCAAATTTAAATAAGAGAAAGGTTATTAGGCTTAACAAGGCAGAGGAATGGGATAATTGGGGGCTGGGCATAACTGGAAAAACTCTGAAGGAAATTACGTGTTTTAGATACCTAAGCATGGAAATGGCAATGAAAGGTACCATGAAAGCACGAGTCAAAGGGTGAGTGAGGGGATGAGAGTTCTAGGAGCAGTGAGGAATGTATCTACAGAAAAGTTGTTATCTAGAACAGCAAAAATAGGTATGTCTGAAGGTAAAGTAGTCCCAGTGATATTGTATTGATAAAAGGCATGGGCCATAGATAAGGATGTGATGAGGAAGGTGGATGTTTTAGAAATAAAATGTCCGAAGACAATATGTGGTGAGAGGCAATTTGATTGGGTAAGTAATTAATGGGTATGAGAGAGGTGTGGTAATAAGAAGACTGTGGCTGAGAGAGTTGAAAAGGGTGTACTGAAATAGTCTGGATATATGGATAAAATGAGTGAGGGGATGTTGACAAAGAGGATATATGTGTCAGAAGTGGAGGAGACAAGAAAAGGAGACCAAACTGAAGATGGAAGGATGGAGTGAAAAAGATATGGGTGATTGGGGCCTGAACATACAGGAGGGTGAAAGGCATGCACGGGATGGAATGAACTGGAGTGATGTGGTATATAGGGTGATATGCTTACAATGGATGGACCAGAACATATGAGGCAACCAGGGAACACCATGGAAAGATCTCTGGGGCCTGGTTGTGGATAGGGGGCTGTAGTTTCAGGTCATTACTCATGACAGCTAAACATTGGAAGTGATCAGCTGCAGCATTTCTTCCTCTGTTCCTGGTGTTATCTCACTAACACTAGAAATGGCAAACAAGTATGAAAAAAAAAAAAAAACTGCTGCAAGGAAAGTTTTTTAATAAACAAGTGTTACTCCCACCTGAGTGAAATAGTGTCATGAGTAGAATAATGATCTCATGTGTACACATCCATTCTCTAGTTGTATATATTGCATCAAAAAAGACAGCCTGTCACCCAAAACCAATCCCTATAGACTATTCCATTATTTACATTGACTGCTTCACCTGTCCTGGTTCAGCATTGTGACAGCATATCTCTCTCTCTCTCTCTCTCTTTCACTCCATCCTTTTTCTTCCATCTCTTTCTTGGTCTCAACCTTACCCTTCTTTCCTCCACTTCTGAAATGAACAACTTAGTCTTTCTTTCTTCATTCATCCTCCTTCATATGTCTACACCATTTCAGTACACCCTGCTCAGCTATCTATATCATACTGCATATACTAACACACTTTTCTCATACATGATCAATCCAACTCACACCATATACAGTCCTGAGGCACTTCATTTCCAACACAAATCTACCCTCTTCCAAGCCTCTCGCATTCTAGGTCCAAGATTTATCATCCTTGTAACATTGTCACGTCTATTATACTTTCAAGAGAAACCCAACTTTGCCTTAACAGTCAATGACCTCTCCTGGTTATAGATAGGGAGCTGTGGTTTCAGTGCATTACATATGACAGCTACGAATGAACACAAGTGGATGTGGCCTTTCTCTGTCTGTTCCTGGCACTACCTCACTAACACAGGAAATGGTGATCAAACATGAAAATAAAAATCCACAATGGATGCCTGAATGCCAAGGGATCTAAAGAAGTGAAGCCAGGATAAGCATGAGCTGATAGCAATAACAGATTTACAGTCAGTATGCCTAAATCCTGTTGCATGAATTTGCAAAAAATGTGTAATATAAAAAATCAGTGCATTTCAATATCATACCATATTTACGCTATCATACATGCCTTCACAGTCTACACATGATGCATGTGGTTGTTCATTCATTCCTTTTCAGCAAAGTTTTTCACTAGCTCATTATGAAAAAACAATGATTCAACCTGCTGATGAGCAACCACATTCTGTAACATATAAATGTGATATTCATATCAACCTCCAGGTTTCCTATACATCTGAAACACATACCTTGATAAGTAACATTCCAAACTGACTACTGATCAGAACTCACAATTCAATAAGGTGAGGGCAGCACCAAGCATCATGAGCATGTACTCCAGAAGAGCTGGTGGTCGGGACAACTGTGAAATACGATGCCAAAACCAGATCATGATGGCTACAATGGTTGGCAGGAATACAGTTTTGAGCGACACCCATACTTTTGTGAATCCTCCGTTCTGGAGGATGAACTGTAAGAAGAAACATACATATAGCACAGTATCACTGATAAAATTAATGACAATAAAACTTGGGAGGAACAGCCATACAAAAAATTGGAAATTACCTTATTGATGGAAGAAAGAGTAAAGACAATGATTCACCAAATTTTTTTCCTAAAAAAGAAGGATAATACAATTGGCACACCAAATATCTAAGAAAAGGCAAGATAATTCATACATAAATTTCATCTATATATGACTGAAAAACAGCTCTGATTCTAAGAAAGAATCCCTCCTAAGCTCCTTAAGTAGACATTTCACAATTGAAATTTTGATAAGAAGAAGAGCACCAAATGGGTCTAGGAGTCATTAAACTTAACCAAATTTCCTCTATCCAACTACAATATCTTGTCCATGTATGCATTTACTGAAGAAGTTGAACTGAGAGGAGATGTAGATCAAGTGAGAAAAAATGGAGCAGAATTAAGGAATGTGGAGGAATGCAGTGTTGAATCGTCAGTGTGTGTGCATTTAATTATTTGAAGAAGAAAGGAAATTGTTCATAAAAAAGGATAAAAAGTGTAGGAGACGGCAGAAACTTGAGGGTCACCACTATTAATGGAGAAAGAGGGAGAGGCTGATCCACTAAAAACTACACAGACAGACTGGACAGATAAAAAGTTAAGTTAGATATGATAGAGTAAAGTGAAAGAGAAAAGCCAAAAAAGGGGAGCTTAGAGATAAGACCCAGAGGTCACACCATGTCAAAAACTTTAGATACATCATGGGCAAGTACAAATGATTCCCAAAAAAATCTTTCAAGGGTGATGAACAAAACATTAGTAAAATAGGAAAGAATATCTTTAGTACATTTAGTCTTATGGAAGCCATCTAGTGATCAGAGAGACAACTGTAAGATTTAAGACATTTAAGGATATGGGAGCAAGAGAGGGATTCAAAGACTGAAAATGGTAGAAGTCAGTGCAACGGAACAATAGTTAGAGGTGTTAGAACAGTCATCCTTCTTAGGGATGGAATGTATCAATGCATGCTTCCAAAAAGAATGAGTTCTGGCTTTTAAACAGAAACAGAGCAGAAAGCAGGTACATATAACTATTTATTTGTTTAATATTTACAATGGTCTTGCCATCTTCATTAGCTTTTATTTAACTACATCTGGCCAGTACAAAAAAGCATACAAGCATGTGGTACCATCCACTCTACTCCATGAAGGTTTAGCTGTACACTATAATCATCCAACAAGAAACTCAGGTAATCATCTATTTATGAAACCATTAAACAACCATAATATTACATAAGATGAACACAAAGAGGGATTACAAATAAAACACAAAAAACAAAGGATGTAAACTCACTGCAACCCACATATCCACAAGGTATCCAAGGTCTTCATTAGTACTAGTCTCTTGTGAATCCACTCCTGTTTGATGAGGCAATCGAATATTTAAGAGATAAAAATCATGGTGTAGAGAACCAAGTTCAAAAAGAGGCATGGATGAGCAATTATAAGTGTACTCTGCTTTCCTGTATGCAGGATCTATGGCACAATCAAGACGTCTTTCTTCAGTAGATGCGGCATATTCAGTCCACTTTTTAATCGGGTCCCCCTTGTTACGGTAACCTAGACGAGCCTCAAGGGTCATCAGAGCATTAGGATCTGTGTGAAAGAAATAATGTAGTTCAGATCTCCCTATTTACATATCAAACCTTTCACTACAAAATACAGATATATATCCCTGTATGTCACTTTTCTCTCATCTACGATCTCTGGATTTACCACACACAGAGACAGTGTGAGCAAATGTGGCTGTTTTGTTTGTCTCCTGGCACTACCTCACCGGCACAGGGGGTGGCAATGCTAATTCCCGTGGGGCAGGGTGGCATCAGGAGTGGATGGGGGTGACCAAGTGTGAATATGTACATGTGTACATGTTATGTGTATGCGTATGTATGTATATATATGTTATGTATATATATATATGTATTGTGCATATATGTGCATGTATGTACATATGTGTATATGTGGGGGGATGGGTCTTTCTTTGTCTGTTTCCTGGCATTACCTCACTGATGCAGGAAACAGCGATCAAGTATAATAACAATAATAATACTTCAAAAAATGTTTCCTTTTACTGCAATACTTATAAACATTCAACAGATCCTAAAATACTTCTTTGGATGATTCCATCTTTGAGCAATCACACATTATGAACATATACAAAGCTTACTTAAAAGCTGAATACCCCCATAACATGTATTCCTTTAAATCTTATTGCATGTTTCACAGTACTTCAGATGAGTTTTAAGTCCTATACTGTAATACATTGCTTAAAGGTTCATGTCATTAAGTCTCTCATATAAGGAAAGTCAGCTATCTGGTTTGATATTTCTCTCCTCTGCTGCTTTTCTCTTAGAGCAATGAGATGTATCCAGGGGTCTGGACCTCCTAATAATCCACTGAACCAGTAAAGTAGCACAAACCTTCCCTACTTGTCACAGCCCAGTACAACTAACCCTCACTTAAGAACATCTCGTATTGTGATGTGTCATGTTGACCACATTTCAGAATTTAGGTAACAGTTTGAATAATGTTATGTAAGCCCTCAAAGCTCCGACAGATTTGAAAAAAAATAAATTTCAATACATCATTTAAAACATTCTTTTCTTTTAATTATAAAACATTCCTTTTCAATCATCATGCAGTTTATGATGATAGATGATGTCACATCAAATTAATTTTAGATTCATATCCCATCAATTGGCAAAATACATTCTGATTCATCTCACATCAATGAACAAAATACTTTTCAATTCATATCCCACCCATCCACGACCAGCTTGTAAACAGGAACACAGTACAATGAGTGGCTGCCCTGACCTCAATCTGTCCTACCCTTGCTGTAGAAATGCACTAAAACCAGAGCCCATCGTAAACAGCCAAGTCCTAAAGACTGTTCCATGGTTTATCTTGAATGCTTCAAATGCCTTGGTTCATCCCACATCTCCCTTTACAACCACATCAATCCAGTTCAGTTTATCTCATGCATACCCTTTCACCCTCTTGTATATTCAAATCCCAATAACTCAATGCCCATTTCACTCCATCCTATTTTCTTCATGGTCTCCCTCTCCCACTCTTTCCTTTCACTTCTGACACGTACGTCTTCTTTGTCAGCCCACCCGAATTCATCCTCTCCATATGTCCAAATCATTTCAGCAAACCCTGATCACCTTTCTCAATCACACTGCACTAACTACCAGCACACCTCCCTCTTATACTGTAATTCCTTACATGATCACCGTGAATCACATTACTTATTTGCCCTAAGGTATTTCATTTCCAATACATCCACTTTCTTTTGTTAATCCACATTCAGGGTACAATACATATCCATACAACATTGTCAGAACTATTAAAAGTTTGAATATATCCATCTTTCCCCTAGCAGACACAATCCTTAATGCACCCAGGACCTTAGCCCCCACTCCCACCATATAACTCACATAACCTCCCATGTCCCATCTGCTGCTAACTCCACTTTCCCATTAAACCTTACCCTTAAACCATCCTGTCTCATACCCCTGCTATTTCTCATTACCTTACTTTTGTTCAATGTCACCCTCAACTTTCTCCCATCATACATTCACCAAACTCTGTTATCAGATTTTGCTGTTTCTCTCTGGAGTCTACTACCAGGGTGATAACATTTGCAAACTGCAAATGATTAATCCCCTTTGCCACTCCATCCTGGTAAACCACAGACCTGTCCCTCACAGTGAGTAATAGAAGCAACAAAGAGATTTTTATAAATGAATCAAAGGGAGGTCCACAGGATGGTTGCATTACAAACGATTAACTTCCTGTAACAAACCTAGAACACTGGGAATAAAAAGGGTACTAATGACAATTTCTTTTCATTTTCTGTATAAAGTTACTTTTATTTTGCAAAATTCAACATGTAAATTGGATATGCATGTTAACAAGATACTTAAGGGTTGACTGATGTTTCATCATTCTTATCCATTTCAGTTTAGTATATTGGAACATAATATTTGGTCAAATATGTATTTCTTTTAACTTCTTATCATTATACAAAGATAAATAAGTGCATATCTTACAATTTTTTGGCAATACTCTATATGTTTATTGCACTTACATGCTTATAAAATACTTTAAGCTTGATAGTTTATCTTTCAAATTTTGGCAATACTCTATATGTATATTGCACTTACATGCTTTAAAAATACTTTAAGCTTGATAGTTCACACTCCTGATCAATTTCAGTTTAATAAACTATGAGTTCACTTTTAGTAATATCTGCATTTTCCATTCCCCTCTAAACATGCAATTTCATAATTTCACAATCTTATGTGATTTCATGGTGTTTCTACAGTCATATTTATAAACCTCATGGTATAGGTGGGTTAGAGAAAGAAAAAAATTAATAAAATGCCTTTCACTTTTCTGTGGACATATTATTATCTAACTATGCAGGAAAAGTATTAACAAACTACATTAAATAAGTACAACTTTCACAGTACACTCATTCTCAGGAAGAATATGAATACTTACTAAAGTGTGCATCCTCAACATAGCGTATATCAAGGTGCATCATTGCTATTAGGTTCTGCTGCCAACGTGAGAAATCAAGAATCACATTATCTTTGGGTTGTGGCACCTGAAAGTTTATTAACCATTAGTAAAGGAACACGTACTATTGATTCTAGTGTACAGTCAACAACACTTGTGAAAATATTTCAGCTACATTATCAGGATCACTGAAACTTGTACATGTGAAGATGCATGATAACTAAAGAGATTCAGGAAGATTTAACAAGATGCCAACAGGGACTATCATCACTGTTATTATGTTCGTAAATAGTAAACACACGAAAAAATCATGTAACCTTAGAACTCTCTTTATGTGGCTTCTGCAGCTTCAAAACTACATTTCACTAAAGAGCATAAAAATAATGGACAAAAATTTCTGAGCTAGTACCCCGCCACAACAATTCAGGTATATTACTAAATCCTTACCATGAAAGCAACCATACAAAAACATGACAAGTAACGTGAGATATAAGCATCAATAGCATTACTTCCAGAGGCCCTTGCTAATCTACCAATATGTATCACTTTTAAAGGTATAGGTACAGAACAAGCAAATTACGAAGATAAACATGGTTATCTTTTGGCAAAACGGGAAATTGTTAAGCCTTAAACATTGGGGAACAACTTGAAAAAGAGATGGTAAATAACAGACCTGGAAGGTAAAGATAATACTGTTGGAATCAACATGGAGCTCTTCAATCACTGGGTCTTTCAAGTCCTCAAAGCTATGGCACTTGCCCTTGCCATGGGGCCAGTACCACTTATCCTTCCTGTAATTCTTGTCAATACACTTAGTTCCCAGAACTGTCATGACAGATGATGGTGCAGGAGCTGCAATGACAGAGACAAAGGATGAGAAAGGTGTTCAATAACCAATATAATGGATGTCCATATATGCAATAAAAATCTATGTGGCTTCATGTGACCAATACGTCCTAGACTTCCTAGCCAGAGTCCTCATTACCATCATGAACAAGTTCTGTTTTATTGCCATCCCTTCTTCTTCACTCCATAAATGATTTTTTTTTTAACTTCTACTGTATTCACTCCTATGTCAAAGATTCCACTCTACATAATTCAATTTAGTTCCCTCCCTCCTAACTCTACCAGCATGGGGTTACACTGCTAATGAAAAGGCAGTTTTGGTGAGGCTGTATCTCGAGAACAGTTTTGCAAAAGAACTTTTCGCTTCAAAGGAGTCCCTCTTGTCAGTGCTACTGTGTGTACTGTAGCCTTAAAGCTGTAGGAGCCCCTCAAAAATGAGTCCTTGAGTAACACCAGGACCCCTTTCAGAAATGGGTCCTGAGGTAATTATAATACAAATAACTTACATTACCTTTCTGTCTCAGGAGTGCCTTCTATCCTTATAAGGCTTCTGCAGCACTTAGGAACCTGGCCATGTAAACCAGTCAGGACCACAGGTCATTAAGAGGTGTGATGTTGTGTGTATATTTGTATGCAGAAAGTGTTTGGCAAGTGTGTAGTAAGTGCTCTATGTCTTCTTTATGGTAGCTACAGCGAGGGCAGAGACAGGATAAAATGAAACAGTATCTGTAATGTTGTAGATGGGCAATGTCCAGGGCATAAGTAGAAGTGTGTGTCCTGAGTTTGTCTGGGGTGAGTGGTTTCAGATGGGTGTATGTCTGGTGGGTTGGAGACCAAGACTGAGTTGGGAGGTCAGTTGTTTATTGCTTGATAGGTCATTTAAATGCATATGTGTTTTCTCTGTGTTTTATTTGTTGGGGTCATGAATCTGTGAGTAGAGGTTACTGAAGTGTGACAGAGGTAAACTTTTCATTTCTACTTAGAGGTAGCTGGTTAGTTACAGCATGGTATGAGCGGGAGGGGTCTAGTGCTGTTGCACAGAACTATACTGGGAGTATCTCTGCTTCATTGCAAAGGTGTTGAGTGTTTGTGGTTGCTAAGCAGCCAGTGATTCTTCTGAGTGCACTATTTTCTGTGGTTTGCAGCATTGTTATATTTGCTTTTGAGGAGGAAGACCAAGCAGGTAAGACAGTTTAAAGTAGAGCAAATGAATTACTCATACAGGAGGTTGAGGGACTCTTTTTCTTGTCCAAATCTGGTGCCACTTAGTGTTCTGGGTGCATTTAGTTTATGTTGCACTTGTATTGATGTTACTGGTATGGGGAGTGAATGACATGTGATGGGATGCCTAGAATTGTTTGGGTTTTGATTTGTGAGAAAAGCTGTCTATTCAAGGTGGCTGGAGAGCACGTGCTGGAAGTATGTCTGTCTGGGGATTAAAATAGTGACTGAAGACTTCTTTAGAGTTACAGACATCCTGTTCTGGATGAGACATTGTTCCAACTGCGTAATACTGAGCCACGTTTAATGCTGCTATCATGGTGTCAGGCAGCTTTTGCTTTCTTTGGGGGAAGGTATTTCATTAGAATGGGTCAAGAATGCTTCAAGGGAGCAGCTAAACTGGTGCAGTAACAGTGGATTTTCTTAAATGTGCACTAGAATTGACTTCTATGGATCTTGTGTTTCACTGTGATGAGGAGGGAGTACCAATTTTCAGTTTTTCTTTCATTGATATGGGTAGTTATGGTTTTATTTAGAGTATGGATTTGTTCTGTGATTTCTAATGATGGTGAATGGTTGTCTCTGACCTTTATTTTATGGGTGTTCCAGATGTGGTTACTGTTAGTCTTGTGATTCACCAATTCTCAGTCTGTCTTTCAATGATTAAGTTAGAGACGGTGTTATTCAGAGCTTAGATTTCTCTGATTTTTGTTTGATGGAGAGTGACTGTAGCTGAGCTGTTTTCTTTGCTTTATTAGTATAACTTGTATGGAGAAATTTGGGTTGTGTTCTTGTGATATGTTGTTTTTGCTGGCTTGGCTGGAGATGCTGATGAAGTGTAAGACTGCATGATCTAGGGATGATAAATCATCTATACTGAAGTTTTGGATTTCTGTTTATATACACTGTGTGAAGGAAGGTCAGTCTAATTTCTTGTAGTTTAAGTTTTTTGGTGGGTGTGTTGACTGAGTGGGCTAGATGGAGCAGTATCAGGTTAGGCAGGTGGTTAGAGGACAGTTCCTACACAGTGTTCCAGTTGGTTCTCGTATGTAGAGCGAAAAATGTGATGCCTGGTGAGCAACATTGCTGGAGGTGGTGGGTCGAGTCTAGTAGGCTAATTGCACAGGATGAGGATGTTGAGAAGGGGCAGTTAGTTTATGTGAAATTCACTTTGGGAATCATGGGTGCGAGTGTTGAACCAATGGAACGGTGGACACAAATATATATATATATATATATATATATATATATACACTAGATCGCCGTTTCCCCCGTTAGCGAGGCAGCGCCTGGAAACAGACGAAGAAAATCAATCCACTTATAACACATATACGTGTGTGTGTGTGTGTGTGTGTGTATATATATATATATATATATATATATATATA
>JAYMFT010381657.1:0-20502 GCA_038088735.1 Panulirus argus
AGAGAAATATAATGGTATTGAGTGATTATGGGTAGAGTCTTTTATCTCTCGCTCTCTCTCTCTCTCTCTCTCTCTCTCTCTCTCTCTCTCTCTCTCTGTAGCTTATTCAGCTTTTAATTCCGGGTCGGTGTATAATATCATTCAGATTATCTGGTTTGTTAAACATACCGAAGATTACATTTGTATGATAAAGGTTTTTGAATTGTCCGTCACGATTGTTGGTACCAGCCTTAGAGTGAGTCATCGGTATTGTTTATATATATAGCTCCTCTGGTTTGGCACAGTATGTGGCACTGGGCTGTAGGTCACTGAAGTTCCTGTGGTCGTCTGAGCATTGCTGAGCTATTTATGAAGTTCCTCTGGTGGCCACAGCATGTGCTACTGGGCTTTTTGTACCGTTCCTTTGGTAGCCACAGCATGTGGAACTAGGCTGTTTTATGTAGTTCCTATGGTTGCCGCGGCAGTACTGGGCTGTTTATATAGATCCTCTGGTTGCCACAGCAATCCCGGGCTGTTTATATAGGTCCCACAACACTAGGCTGTTTATCTGGTTCCTTTGGTGGTCTAGGCAAATGCAGTCACACAACAGCAGGGCTTGTGACATTGAAAACCTCCGTTGCAGAAGTCCATCTCGTGATTTTTTTTTTCTTTTTCATTAATCCTTGTTATGAAACCAGTGCATTCATTTGCCAAAGAGATAATCGTAAAATATTCTTTGAATCCATACCGAATATGGCTATTTTGAGCTCTTCATTAAATTTAGCCAGCAACTCCTTAAAATCGCAGGTTAAATGTTAGAAAAAGTGGCCATTGACCCGCCTATATCCAGCCGGCTCCGGGTGCCAAACTTACCACTGTTTTAGCGTCGTCTTGGCACCGGTCGACGAGTGCACGGAGGAGAGAGGGGCGGCATAGGGTGCTACAGAATTCTTGTACTTAAGGTCTCAAATTCTAGTGTGTTGGCGCGTGTGGATGGTCATATCGGCGGTTGTTGTGACTCGTCGTTTTAATCCATTGGGCACCTGAATCCTCGAAAGGTACTGGCTGTGTTTTACGAGAGTCGATGTTGTCCTCTTGTCTCGTAAAGTAAATCTGCCGTGGGAGGGGAACCTGATACTTCGGCTGGTAATGCTAGGAATAACTGTGGCCGTAAAGTCGACAGTCTGTCACAGCCCAGAATGGGGAAAGTAAATATTGACGTCGCGTTGGGAGGATTTCTGAATCTTCAGTTTTCAGTTTCAGTTTCATTACTTTATTCCTTGAGAGAGGAATCGGGATCCTAGTGCTGTGCAGTTCAGTTTCAGTTTCTGTTTCAGTACTTTATTCCCTGATAGAGGAATCGGGATCCTAGTGCTGTCACTAGGGTCCCCTGTACAGTAATATGAGAAGCATCATCTGGCAAGTGTCGCGAGTACATATAAATATAACAAAGGGGCTTACTAAATTCTAAGGAAGTTAGGATATTCCTTCAATACATCAATATTATTTACATAATGTCCGACCAGTATCTTCGTCTCGCATCTCTCTTGGATGTAGATTTCCCAGCAGAAGATACGTACAACTTGGGTAGAGGATGGATGGGCTGTGGGTCACCTAAGTGTTCAATTATTGAAATAAAGACTAGGACTGTTACATCCCTTGTAGCCAAACGCTAGAAGATCTGCTACTTCTATACGAGGATTAACATTCACGCTAGATTTGCACTAAAGCTTATTTAATGGCTCTAGCCTTAAGGGCCATATATAGTTTCAGAACGTATAATGATATTAGAATTATTTTGAACACTCGAAGAAATGTGTTCAAGACTATTCGATTGGTCGTTATGATTTGACGTCTACGGCCTTTTTTAATGACCCTAGATAGTTCATAGACATGCAGCGTAAATAACCTAGCATCTAAGGATCTTGTTTGATATGATACCTCCCAGTCTTTCATTTATGGACAGTACGTTAGCAGCAGGAGAGGCAGCAGTCGTAAAATAGAGTAGGTAGTAGCAGGCATCGTTGGTTAGGGTGTGCGAGCGATGTGTGCGTTTGAAGACCACTTCCTTTGACTACGACTCTTATTTACTGACGCTTGACGCCAACCGTGAATGGCCACTCAATGGAGCAGTTAACTGACGTCGAAAATAGTAAGTGAAGCGGAATGTTGGTTCACTGGAGCCTCGAAATTGCTTTTCATTGAAATTGTCGTTTGGAGGACCATCTTTACAGAAGGTGTCATATTCATTTCTTACCAGAACGGTTGTTCATGCTGTTTTTTTTTTCCAATATTTTTTGATGTATCAATCGTTCGGCTAAATTCGATAGTTCAGTCATGGAAAACAACCCCTCCAGATTAGCCGCACAATTAATATTTTAGGGAAAATAGTAAATTGATAAGAATAAGGAGGATCAGTAACGCTGGCGTGACATTTGTCGTAAAAATTATGGATTATTGAGCGACCCTGCTGCGTGTATGTCCCCCCCCCCCTCTCTCTGTCTGCGACATGTCATTTCCATTTCTTTCAGTCATGTTTACTCCCTTTGTGCCAGATCTGTGAGGCCTGTCATCATCGTGGATTGCCTGTGCTCCCTCCCTTCGTGATATTGGCACTGGAGATGATTATAGAGGCGAAATGCGGTTTTGAAGGCAGTCTTTGCAGTGTTTTAGGCCCAGCACAACTGCGCCCGTCCCCCTGTAAGTTCGGCTGATGCCACGGTCTTCCTGGACAGAGTGAGTGCCTCAGGCCGGCTGGCTAGTGGGTGCACCAGGAGGCAGGCTGTAGCATGCGGCAACGATAAGGGCCACAGGCAGCAGGTCGCTGGGAGTGGCAGGTGCTAGGAATGCTTCCGTCCGACGGGGTTACTGGGGAGCGGACGGTACTCTGATAAGACGGAATGTTTCCATCCGACGGGTTATCGGGAGGGGCCCGTATACTAGGAAGGCTTCTTAGGATGCAAGCAGCTGATCCGACAGGACAAAGGGCAGCGGTAGCCACTACTGCTGGTGGAGGTGGTGGCGTTTCCGGCCTCCCTGAGTGGCTTCCGTACCCACTGACAAACCCATTGTAGCTCTTCCACGCATGCTGGCCTTCTGTGCCTTGTAGTTCGACCGTGTCCTCAGAGTTCTCTTGTTCTCCATGTTATGGTCAATCATGGGTCAATGCTCTCCTGACGTGGGCAAGGTACATATCATGTGGCGCGGTTGTTTGGAGCACATTAAATGTTGACGTAGTATTCTATTGATTGACCACTTTTTTCCCTTAATTGTAGGGTAATGAATCAGTCAGCCACAGTATATGACGGAGTGTATAACAGGCAAGTAAGTCCGATGACGCTTATGTTGGGTGTGCAGTGAGCTCTCCTCCTCCTCTAGAGCTCTCATGATATCTGTCTGTCTCATCTCTCGACTGTCACCATCGTAGTCAGTTTCTTTATTCAGTGACAGATTGGTAGCTTATTTATCCGTCTTGAGCGTACAGCGGAGACATGCTGCTTGTATCCGGTTCGCCCGCGTCGTCCAAGCTTTGTACCCTTTGTTGAGAGGAAAAATGAGAATATCCTGTAGTTTTTCCTCCCAAGGGCCGCCTTGGTGTAGGATTAACGTGTATCCCTCAGTGTAAGGTACCGTATAACGGTAGTATGTGTTCCTGTTTTTTAGAGGCTACTGGCGTATCCCTGCTCGCCATGGGAAGAATGTCGAGCTGGCTTGGATTTAAAACGACAATTCTGGTCTTAAAGCCAACGGAAGCAGCTTCGGGATGGTGGGTTGTCGGGGGAGTGGAGGGCTGTCATGCCACTAGAGGCGTTTGCGTATGCATGTCTGCAGTGCAGGAGTTCTTCGTCATCTGTCGATGGTAGCAAGGGTACGTCGTGCAGCTTTTCCTAGAAAAGTTTACATACTTGTATGCTCAAGACTTAGGTCATGGTGACGCTGCAAGTGGCCACAAGGTCCTTCGTGCTCATGTGTTTGGACTTTGCCCGTTTTATTCTCGGCTTAACCTTGATCAACCTGATGTTCGTAATAGCTAAGTAGGTTGCCCCGAGGAGGACGTCCATCGGCTGATGTTCGTAATAGCTAAGTAGATTGTCCCAAGGAAGACGTCTATCGATGATGGCCCCCTACATTAAACCAGGAGGGATAGCTAGCGCACCTCTGAACAGGATTTTGGCCAAACGCGTCACACTTACGTGGTAAAGTCTTCGGCGGCAGAAGGAAACTTTTAACACTGATCTGTGGACCTTCCTGAACTACTGTACGTGTTTACTGTTTCACCAAATTACGTGGAGGATGTTTAGTGTTATATGATGAGGCATCATCTGTCCCGGTTGTGGTGGTCGCTTCGTAATGAAGCCATATAGTTGTGGATGTTTATCACGCCTTTGTATGTTATTGCGTCTGTGTGAGTGTGTTGTATGTCCGTGTGTGTTCATCCGACTGGAGAAGCAGTACGGGTGCTGTAGCGGAAGAACGGTCTGATGTCGTATTGGTAGTTGAGGTAGTGTTGGTGGGGAGAGACAGGCCGATGCCCCAGCTAAATAATAAAGGAAAAAAGATGTTTAATTTGTACTCGTTTATGCCAACTACAAAATTAGGGCTTTCATTAAAAAACGTTTTTAAATAATACCAGCAGGGGGAGTGAGTGAGTGAGTGAGCGTGTTTAACACACGACGTGGGTATCTTAGTCAGGCTCGTAATAGGCCTTATGACAGGTAGGCTTATGAGAAGGAGTCGCTACGGTGTTCGGGAACCCTCGTGTGTGTGTGTGTGGATGAGGAGGGGAGTGGCTGCTTCATTACTCCTGCCGCACCGTGCGGAAGTCAGCAGATGGTATAGCTTTTTTTTTTTTTTTTTTTTTTTTTTTTTTTTTTTTTTTTTTTTTCCGATTTATAGAGTTTTTGAATAAGATACTTTCATGAAGACATTTTCCAAAGGCTCTCCCTATTACACTGGAGACTTGTCCTTGGCCATGTGCTTTCTCGAGGAAATTGGTTTTTCAAGTAATGGCCCGAAGTACTTGGGTCTCAGCGTTGACGTGGTTGGGGGGGGGGGGTATATGTGTGTGCCTTGATGGTGTTGTTATAGTTCAGGAATACGCCATTATTGTCCTCACCCTGCACAGCCAAATTTCACCCTGCTCGACTAACTTGTCATTTTTCTTTTCTGTACACTTTTTTCACCCTCGTCCGTCCGTTCATCCATGCACACTTCCGCTCTACTCTGTTACACCTCACACAGTGTCTCCTCCTCCTCCTCCTCCTCCCTCCTCGTTATCTGCGTTATTATCCGTCCCTCCGTCTGTCCTCCCGTCTTTTATCGCCCTCTTCACGCTTCGCCCATTCGTTACCTCGGTTATCTTTTCAATCTGTTTTACCCAGTGACTGTTGCACGTATTTCCCCCCTCCTTCGTTTACTTTAGAAACAGTGCGTGTGTGGTTGTGAATTCTGGTGACGACGTGTTTTGTCGGGATTAATCGCGTGGCGACTCAGTGCAGTTCGTACGTGACTGCCCCGTCTGGTGCCATACATCAGCACTTGGTGACGATGGTGACGATAGCACTGTCTCTAGCCATCTTGATTCATGTCTTGTCTTATCACTTTTATTTGCCTCGTCTTCGCCATCTTATCGATATCAGGTAGCGAGACGCGGTGTGACTGCTGATGTGCCCTTGTTGTAGTGGTGGTACCCCTACTTGCTGCCGCCAGTGATGGCTCTGCTTCCATAAGTAACATTAGGAAAAATCTTACTTTTTATTTTGTAGATATAAAATGGCGTTTTGCGATGTACTGTTTACATGATTGCTTATTTATTTACATTTGGTTAGTTTGGTGTTATTGTAGTACTAAAATGAATTCAAAAGTTCTCCATGTTTTATAAATGTACGTTTAGTACAAGTCATATTGAACAACGGAAAATGGCCCGATGTTCCTTAGGCAAGTTTAGATGCACGCGATTATTTTCTGCAGGAGGGCAGCACCAGCTGGGGAAGGTGTAGACGGAGTGACATCTGCTGAATGTGGAACACGAGGTTAATCCTTGGGCCACATCTTGATGGGCAGGGGGTGGCGCGGGTGGAGGGGACGACCACCAGCCCTCCCGGCTCACCTTGGGGGTAGAGAGGGAACACACCTGACTTTCCCCTTAATGAGGTAGAACCAGGAAGGAGAGGACGGTAGTAGTAGCAGTAGTGGTAGTATGACTTTAATGACTTATGGGCACGGGATCCCCAGCGGTGTATTCAAAAGTTGCTCAGAAGCTAGACCAGGGAACATCATACCAAATATCTTTAGATTTAATGATAACTGTAGCCTGTAGGAGAGGACGAGAACAAAGGCCTTCAGATTTAGCTCGACGATGCAGTCTGTAGGAGAGAACGAAAGCAAGATCTTCAGTTTCAGTGTAGTTATATTTTCTTTACGGGAGAGAGAATTGGAACAAAGACCTTCCCCATTTAGGTGGGTGTTGTGGTTTGTAGGATGCGACGTCATGTACATAAACCCCTCGGGTGCTTGACTGCAGCCAAGTGAGGGTTGAGGAGGTGTGGGAGGGTGGGTGGACCCGTACCTGGAGTATATGAACTTGGCAGGCAACGCGGCTCGACGCCGAGGGAGGGAGGGTGGGGGAAGGCGGGCGCGCACGGGAGAGCCGCTGCTAATGTTATAATGGGCGGCTGGTGGAAGGTGCATGACGCACCACTATTCTCTGTGCCGTGTTGTCGTCGCCCGTCGCTCACACTCGTCACGCTTTCTGCAGCCGGCGCCTGAGACGCGCGTGTATTTTTAAGAAAACAAGTTCGTAATAAACTTTCATAGAGAGAGAAGAGAGAAACGAAATAAGCAGAATTTCACTGTTTCAGAATCGTATTAAATTTCACTCTTCGTGCTTTCACACTCACTCGCTCACTCACTCACTCACACACACACACACACAAAAAAAAAAAAAAAAAAAAAATTTTTTTGCATATTGGGCAGGAGAGGACTTGTTTCCCAGTCACTTGTCCCTTCCAGGGAAAGACATGGTCACCTTCCTCTTATCTTAATATTCCCTGATGTTCGACTCCAATATTAGAAAGAAGTATTTCCACTATGGTGTTCCCCTCTCTCACCTGTGTGAGTTACTGTGTGTGTGTGTGTGTGTCCCCTCTCTTTCGGCATGAAAGTAAATTGGTGGTGCTGGCACCGGACAGGCACAGTGCCAAGTATATATGGGAGATGGTAGTGGTGATGTGGCTAACGAGGGTGCCATGGCTTGGGGATTTCTTGGTGACGAAGCTGCAGAATAGGGGCGGGTTGAGGGGTGGGGTGGGTATGTGTGAGGGAAGGAGTGTAGCGTCATGTCTGTTTTCCCCTTCCGTCAGAGACCTGGACCTAGCGATAGCTGGCCAACTTTGTGTTGGGGGCATCTTTGTGACGAGTTAAGGTCGTGCTGGGTATATGCGTCATAGCTGATTGCCTGCCATGCCCCGAGCACTGCAGGAGAACTCCGACCGACCCGCTCGCCATACGCTAATGTAGCAAGGGCTCAGAGAGGGGGAGGAAAGGTGTATTGATGTGATGCATGTATATTGTAGTCTTGGCCCGCAAGAAGCTGTGTCGATGATGGATGTGGGGGGGGGGGGGGACCCTTGATGACAAGCGCGGGGCCCCTCTCCCGCTCTACTTGTTAGGAGTGGAACCTCCTCGTGTTGGCCGTGGGAGCACGTACGATATGATACACCCCGGACACCGTCGGTAAAGTTCACTTTGTTCAGTCTTCATTACGGGTCTCTCTCTCTCTCTCGTGGACCAAATGGCATACATCCCTGTGTGCTTGAAGGACTGTGCTCCTGTGCTTGCTCGTCTGTTCCGTTTCTCTTTGCGGAAGAATAAAAAGGCAGCTCCTGGAAAACATTTAGTGTATGCAGCGTGTCCCAAAACAGGTGACATTTCTAACCCAGAATTCTGACTATCGTCCAGTTACTTTGACTTATGCTGCTTCCCGAGTCCGTTTCCTGAAACGTCATGCATCTCTCAGCCTTTTCTCTGATCATCGGTTTGGTTTTTGTAAGACAACATCCCCCGACGGTATCCTTTCGAAAGTCGTCTAGTCATCATCCCTTGGAAACTCGGGGTATTCCTGTGTAGTAACCCCTGACATACTAAAAGCTTTTGACAGGTTGTATTATTTCCCTCATATCCATCTGCCTTCCTACGAATTCTGGCCGACCTGTCTCCATAATTAACGATGGATGAGCCTCAATCTTTCTCTCTTTCCATCAGCTGCTCTCAGCGCTTTGCCTCCTTACACTCTTCCTCCTTTTCATTAACAAACTCTCTTGTTTTAGCAGAAAACCTGATGCACTCACACGCTGACGACACTTCAGTATCTCCATCTGCTTTCTTCAAAACTTCTCCAACTTCTCTCTCGCTTGATCTTCATGTCCTCTCATCACATCTTTCTGTTAACTCGGACTTGGACACGATTTCCCTTGTGAGAGAGACGCAACCTAGTCCCAGTTAATTCCTCAGACACCAATTTTCTGCCTATCTCTCTGTAAAAAAAAAAGGGGGGGAGGTTTCCAATCTTTTCTGGTGGCTCTGAGATTTCACCTCTTGGGCATAATGAACATACTTGGTATCATTGAAAATCTAACGTAGAAATCCCACGTGATGCAGATAACCAAGTCTGCCTCCGTGGAACTAGGAATCCCATTCAAATGCCGTACATTCTGTTCTCAGCAGTTGATCCGATTATAGAGAGGATTGATCGGTCCTCTATGGAGACTTGTTTTCACGTCATGGCAGGTTATGGATCTACATACTTAGACGCAATATTCACTATTCAAGAGTTTAGTCGAGTCCAAAGCAGTATGATTATCAGGTTACTAGGCTAACCTCGAAAGTTGGCCAACTAGTAGATATTAATTAGTTTTCATCTCACGAGAGCTGGCTGCGTGTGTGCCCTTGCCATTAGTTACACCTCGTAATACTAGGCAAAAAACTGCTTCTTATGATTGCTGTGTGGCCTCTGGCAACTGAAGGGTGGGCCCTTGTGACTTCTGTTTCTTTCGCTACGCCGCTGAGCTGTAGAACTCTTCACCCCATCGTGTCCTTCCAGACAGCAAGGACCAGCTGGTTTAAAAATGGCAGTCTTCGAAATTTAGGACTGTTATGGTATCCCTTATTCACGGGTTTTCTAGATGGAGACGGGATCGTTTAAGTCAGAAGAATGCATAGAGATCTCCTGGGTTGTCAGGGGCAGCGAGGCAAGTGATCATAGAAGGCGACGCGTTTTATGTGAGGGAAGCGTGTTTTGTGATACCTCGATGGAGGGCGCTCCTTCGCATTGGCCGCCCCTCTCCAACCTTAAGAGAAAGGCGGTTCGTTCTCACCGTGGCCAACCAGCACCCACCCTTCCTCGCCAGAACGCTGCAGAACAGAGCACATATTTAACTTCTACCTGAACAGGTAGAGCAGGAGGTTGCCTCGATCACTGGAGCCAGACCAAAGGACGCCGGCAATGACGTCCTTGCCAGCGGCGCCGAGAACCACCGACCGCAGCGTGGCAGCAAGTTGTCCGCCACACGCAGCAGTTGCGTCCTGTAGGGACAGGATTCTATCTGCTGGAACAAGAGCAGCAGCACGGGTTGTGGTGCGTGGTGAGGGACCCATCTACAGGAAGGAAGACCTCATCCCCTGAGGCACATCAGTTGTTGCTGTCCGCTGAGTTTGAGAAGTTTTGAATTGAGGAAATTTGTTCTTTGATTGCTGGCTGTGTAGTACAGGAAGAAGAAGAAAAAGGAATACAGGGGAATTCAAACAGCAACACACCACTGAGTCCCTTCGAGGCTGTTTGTGGTAATAGAAGATATCAGACGTTATCGCAATGTCATGACTAGTGTATATATATATATATATATATATATATATATAATATATATATATGTTTGCTACTTCTTTCGTGTGCGAGATAGTGATATAACAGATGACTGAGCCTTAAAGGAAAAAGAGATCCTCATCTGGCTCTTTCCTCAGTTCCTTCCCTTGGAAAGTACTACTGGACGGGAGGATCTACAGCCACCGCTCACGCCTTTATTACTTGCATCGTACGACACGAAGGAGATACGTGGGCAGCATTCTTTCTCCCAGACCCAGCGCTACAGATATAAGAAATCGTAACTCTAACGTAGAGTGCCATGACGCCCGTGTTTGTATGGAGTCAAGACTCAAGGAGTTCATTCATACATTGCGTGGCATTTCCTCCCTTAGTGCGCTTAGAGTCACGCCACCCATGGCGGAAGGGGCGGCAGGAGTCGGCTCGTTGGAGTGACTCACGGACCAGAGAGAGCGCCCCCGAGGCCATTGTTTCCACTCCAGAGCTACAACTCATAACACGGAATCCAACCGCAAACTGAACCACAGACTTTACTGTTTTATTGTATCGTTACGAGGGGTCGTGATTAGCTCTCGGCCTTGTTTTTATTTTTTTTCTTTCTTTTTTTTTGTGTCACGGATGACATGCATTGTTTCGATACGTGGAGAGCGGGTGTATATGTTGGCTCGGTGCCAGTACCCAGAATCGGAAGGAGGTGGGATGGGTTAGAGAATCCGCTTGTATTGAGGCTGGCGAGTCGAGTAGGCGTGTGGCGGGGGAACCGACAAGGAGGGAGATCAGACCCAACGGCCGTCCAGATCGATCAGAAGGTAGGACGGAGGAGCGTCGGAGGCTGCGAAAGAGTGAAAGTGGCTCGTCAGGTGAGGGTTGGGAGTAGGGGGCGGGAGGGAATCGGTGGTCGTGTAAAGGGCATTGGAAGGTGTGAGTTGAGTCACTTCTTGTGAGACTCCCGGCTCTGTCTACTCCGGCTAGTGTGTGATAAGTCGAAGCACCATTTCAGACGGAAGGCTTTGGTTTGAAGAAGATTTGGAAATAAAGACGAAGCTAGAATTATAGAAAGTCCGACAGATTTGGTCTTATTTAAGCGGTTGCTATACTCTTGAACGGTGAAATCTTTAGGGCGGGAGTATACACTTCAGCGGGAAGTTATGGAAGTTAATGTACATTCCTTATGTCGATTTTACATTACGAGCTTCGAGGAAAGGTCAGATTTTCAATACTCTCTTAGTTTACGATAGAAAGCACATACAAATCAAACCAATCAGTGGCATTTAACGCCGCGAGAGCTAAGGTCACAACTGGCTTAGACTTCCTTTTTCTCATCATGGGTGCAGCAAGCTGGTGATGAAAGTGGAATTGCTCGATACGAGGTTATGTGAACTTCAGGTTCTCTAGATTAATACTTCGAGACCATGTTAGGGGTGAAGAATAAGAACCCAGGTCCCCAGTACTCGTCCAACAAGACTGTCGTAGCTACATTTCATCGTTTTATGTCCGCGCGGTACCAGGATAGCGTCAACATGACGATTCTCTTATTCACTTACGAGTGGCACATTATGCATACACCCCCGGGCACTGAGGAGGGGACAGGAGCGCTGGTGGGGTAAGGGTGGGGTAGGTTGACGGTGATGACCTCATCCCTGCTTAAACCGCCAGCCTCGAGGACCACGACCGCCGGTGTTCTTACTGTAACACACACACACACACACACACACACACACACACACACACACACACAGAGGCGTACATTTATCACACTAGATTTGTTCGCCAAGCGAATACCATCAGAATTTGTTTCAATAAGTTGCGTCTAGCTTTGCAAAGTTCGTTGAAGAGTTGGTCGCCGTATTTCCGTTATTCGTAAGTGAACGAAGATTTTCGTTGGAGTAATTGTTTCCCTCAGAGTAAGGGACTCGGCGCTGGAGTGATGGAGGTGCCTGGCTGCTGGCCAAGGTGGAAATCGTGTTTAGCATGCATTGTTGACCTCCTGGCTGATCGGGAGGGTGGCTGCGAACGGGGTCGGGCAACACGCCAAGGTTATTTTTTTTCCCCCCAATGTTTTCTCGGTGGACACATATTTTAAGTATACAGCATTTAAGTACATTTTTTTATTAATGAAGTCATATTTGGGTTTACATTTTGTTGTTAGATTGTGGATGGTTATTTCTGGGTAAGATTTAAGAAGTCCTTGCAATCGTAATTTAAGGGATCAATGAATACTACTTCAGTCAGAGTTTATGTATGTTACGATATGGTGCTTCAAGGTTTTTGGTCAGTCTTCCGTAAAGAAGTGGATAGAGAGAGGAAGGATAGAGTCCACAGCTGATATTGGATGAGGGGAACCTATTGGTATTCCAGCCGGGCAGTCGGGTGGTATTATCAGTGAAGGCAGTGAGGATTTGGTTAATAACCTTCAGTAACTGGTGAGGAAAATAATAGACCTTGGAGGAAAGGCCTTAAGTAAGAGGATAACTCTTCAGAGCTTGTCGTTTAAGGATTGTCTGCGGACCAGTCGTCATTGTTTACCGAGCCAGTGATGATAGAATTGTTGTTATAATTTAGCACAGTTTAGTTGTATTTACTTTTTTCTTTGCACGTGAAAACGTGTAGTAATATCCTTGTTTAAAAGCTGACCAGTCTGATTAATATTCATTAAGTTTCACAACCTGCTGGGTATTTAGAAATGCTCGGGCTACAGACCGAACCTTGTCTTGAATGTACATAGAACAAGCGTTTCTGTGAGACTAGGAGAATGGCACAAACGTAGTTGGGGGTTAGGTATTTGGTGGAGGCATACATACAGCATGATGCTGTGGTGATTGTGAGACGTTTGACCCACTTTTGAGGTATTCCTTACCAGGGCATGACCCACGAAACCGCCAGGGTTCGTGATGTTACTCGCCCATACTTGTTTGGTGAGGATCGTGTGTGTGTGTGTGTGTGCTCTGAACCTTTACGGCAGCTTTGTGTTTGCCCAGGACCTTCCGAGTGTCGTCGTGAGCCATCCTGGTGATTTGATCTGTGCCGTGACTTGATAAGAAAACACGTCTGCAGGAGTGAAGACGGTCGCAACTCAGGGCTGACCTGCCTGGCCATTTTCAGGGAGGAAATTGCGCAAGGGGGATTTTTTTTTTTTTTTTTTTTTTTTTTTTTTTTTTTTTTTTTTTAATGTTCGGAAATGAATAATGACAGGAAGCAGTAATTCAGCTGTAGCGTTGAAACGGACGATTCGTATGCATAGAAAGTTTAAGGGTATTACACCAGCCAGAGAGGTCATGGAGGGTGGCGATGCCTGCATTTGTTCTACTTTTGCCGGAGGGTGGGCTTTACTGGGGCTAAAATGTTCGACCCAATCCAGCCAGGGAGCTGCTGTTGTAGGCGGGAAGGAAGGTGTAGGTGGCGTGGAAAAGTGTGTGTGTTTGTATGTGTGTGTGTAAAGTGAGCACTCGAGGGCCGTGGTGGTGTAGACATGATGCTCTGCGCTAGACGGCGGGCGGCCTGTTATAAATTAGGGTCTGCGGCGTTTGAGGGCGTGGTGCTGTATTCTGGAATATGCAGCACGTAAGGGCGTGGTTGTGTTGAGGGCTTAGTGAATTGTTTGCAGCTTGAGAGCGGGCTGTTTATGCATTGGTGAGAGTCTGGTAGTGTGGGGCGGGAATTATTTATTTATTTTCATGAATTAATTCGTGCTTATATTTATAATTATTATTTTCTAGAGACGAGAGTAGTAAATTTATTGGCATTTACCGTGAATGAACATTTGTGTTAGAGGGGAGAGGGTGTAATGCTCAGGAGCATGGCGGTGTGGGCGGCGTGTGCAGTGTTTCAGGGCTTGTAGTATTCCACGGTGGTGGGCGATGGTGTTCTGTGCTTGTTGGGCGGTGGGTTAGGGGTGGGCGGAGGAGCCACGTGGTGAGCCAGTCAAGAGATCCTTCAGCACTGGCTAAGAAGCACCCGTCACTCTTCTCTAAACTCATGCCACATATTACTTTATTTATTAAATCTTACGTATTAAACTTGCACATCTTGACGAATAACGAAACCGTAGGATGATATCGTAATATCATATCTAACAGTGTGTCGGAGTAGACAATGGTATAAGCAAGGGGGGAGGGGAAACAAGCGAAAACGGAAAATGTGGATGTACGGCAATGGCGGTGTAATTCAACGCCCCATGAGTTGCCACATTCTAAGAACATGATTCATCGGAGGCGTCCTTATCGTGAGCGCCCAATTTCCAGGCTCTTACCACCGCTGCACTTGCTCCCTTCGTTTACATAACATTAAAAAACAGTTTATGCCACAAACTGTTACATCAGGTATTGACAACTGATAAGTAATCTGTGAGCTGATTGAGTGCGCCCGATTCTAATTGCATTAAGGATAGAATTGGAGTTAAGTATATGTAATCATACTCTATGTGTCATGTATACTCTGGTTTTAGTTCATTTTACCTGGCAGCTAGAGAAAAAAATTTGAGCGAATTAAGCTGTTTCTTCGTTTGCTAATGACACTATCTCGCTGACGTGGGAAAAGGCGATGTATGAAGAAAACTGTGCTATCCTGGGCAAAATTAAAATGTATATTTTTCCAAGGAAACTCGGTCAAACAGTCGATAACCATCTATAAACTGTTGTTCTTACATTTTATAAATGTTTATTGATTAGCTTTAGTTAATATTCATTCTTGAAATATGCATATGGATGATTAACGTCGAAATGAGACAGTGAACGAGTTTCGTTAACGTACAGTTAAGTAGATTTCTCTGTTTTTTGAAAGTACTAAAACTTACAGTAAAGCTTCTTGCACGTTTCTTAGTGAAAACAGACATGGTCTTAGTTTAAGGAGAGGATTGTATCATCCTTGCGGGACGGCTTCGGTAGGGAAGTTGGGAAATATTTTCGGCCCGAAAGATTTCCCGCGCTTTCCCATGTCTTTGACCACCAACCAGCCAGCCAGGCGGGTGTTCTTTGTTCTCCCGGGCTGCACCATTTGAGAACTTTTGTAAACCATTCCACTTTTATTTTCTCTAATATACGCAAGAAAATATACTCTCATGTAATACTTTCCACGTTGTGTGGGAAACGACAGTTGCATAATATTGTTTTTACTTTTATTTTTTTGACGGGTAAAGGGCCCGTAAAATGGCCCGAGCGTTAATGGTGAGCTTTCGTACAGAGTGGGCTGGTTTTGACAGCAGAAGCACCCTTCGGAAAGTGAAATCCTTTTGACAAGAGACGGGAGCGAACAGCATGATGTAAACACAGGCTAAAAATGGCCGAGGCTGCGGCTGTCCTGTGTGAAACGAAACTGGAGCATCAGGCGTAAGTTACGTCGAGGTTGCTCGGTGCTAACTTAAGCTGTATAAATATGGTATTGTTAGATAACTGTTTTACGTGATAAATGACTCTGTAGCAGACATGCGAGGCTCCGATTGGAAATGCAGTACGCCGAGTGGCCATGTGTGTACACATGTCACCGGGAGAGGCCGCCACGAGACCTTCGGTTGTGATGGAGGGGGAGGGGGGGATGGGAGGTTCGGAAGGAGGAGGAGGAGGAGGAGGAGGTTAACGGTCTGCATCATCATCTCGCCTCACTTTATATGAGGGCGGGGACTGGGTAGAGGTAGTTCACGGTGTGAGATTGAAGGACGGTGTTTGCGAGTGTGGGGATTGAGGTGTTTGTGATGGGATGGGTTAGGAAAAAATCGGTGGCTTCGCCCAGGCAGTAGACGTCTGTTATGCCTACTTTCCCAAGCAGAAGGTATCATTTTCCCCCTCCCGGATCTGCTCTGATGGCTGCTGATGTTAGGGGAGCCATAGAGGGGGACCTGGGAGATTGGGTGGGGGCGGGGCGCATTAGGGGATACTGGGTTATTGGAACTCCGGAATAGTGTTCCGGTGACGTTCCTGACACTTTGTTTGGTTTTGGTGACATCTGTGTTGGCTGTAGAGAGGGACGGCCATCTTCCCCCCCCCCGGACACACAGTCAGTATTCCATTGCCCTTGTATTCGGCAGTGGCTCCAGATGTATTATTGAAAGTAGTAGCGATTTCATGTAGAGACTAATACATCGTAGTGTCATAACACATAGAACTTCAGGAAAATTATGTGTATTTAGTTATGTCCTTTAACCTAAAACCCACCTTAGATAACAGAACTTTGTGTCTCAGTTGAGCTTCATTACATTACATTAAGGAACAGTTTAGCGTTTATGTTTCCTTCATAAACAATGACGCTGGACTATTCGATCAATGGTTGTCGCGTGACATAGCGACATACATCACCTAACAAACTCTATCGCAACACCACAGCGACATGCCAAATAAACTCTGTCCCAGTTCCACAGCGACATACGTTACCCAACAAACTTCGGCCCAACTCCACACCCTTTTCGAGAATCTCATGGCACGGAGGCTCACCGACCGGCTCTAGCTACTCTCGTGGTGTAATCTCCGCTGATTCCAAGTCAACTTTCACGTGTCAGGCGAGAGCCTTTGCTTGGATCAGATCCCACCGCCGTTCACTCCTTACCTGTTGAAGACCGTAAAAACAATACTCAGGATGTCCAGTTTCTGTATCCACGTGTGTCATGATATTGTTGATATATCAGTAAAAGAAAAATGCCTGTTAACTTCCTGTTGAATTGTTGTTTAGCCAGTAGCCACGCTGATTTAGGAACGTCGCGGGGTCACTCAGAATCCTTGCTGTTACTCCGTCGCTCGCACAAAGGGTTGCGTCAGTCCCCGGTGACTGCACCTCAGCACCCTGTGATAACCTGGACCTGTGGTATTATACACATCGTGAGTTCAGGTACATTCCGCTCGAGTAACGTTTTGTGCTCGATGTTGGAAATTAGTTATGAGGAAAGCGTCGTGTCAAGCCGTTACGTCTTGATTGAAAATTCAGTCTCCGTGTCTCATGTCCCTGATGTAATAAGGTCGGTCACCATGGCGAGCAAGCTGGCCGTGAGGTGTGTGTGTGTGTGTGTGTGTGTGTGTGTGGGATTCAGCTGCAAGAGAAGAGAATAAGATGAGCATCGTGAAGCCTTGGGTATATTAGAGGAATTTTGCATATTGATATAGATAGAATTTCTTCCGCTTTTTCAGTAGAATTTAGTGGATGTCTGCAAAGGTTTCCGTGAAAGGGTAAGGTCAAAAGTCCCTAACGTTCGTGGGTCAGCGGGCGTGAAGAAAATCGCTAGAACTCCTTTCCTTTAGCCTTCCCGCACTCGTGATATTTGACATGTTCCAGGTAGGTAAACTTCCTCCAGTCAGTCCGCCAGAGAGATGAACCCCAATGACGTGAGCGGTTTAAATAGCCTTGAGTACTGGTGGCAAGCGAGCGGGACCCATAACCTAAACTTTACTATCTACGAGGGTTGGGAGGCTGGCTCCACCTGTTTTATGTCAGTGACTTCCTGATCCCCTCCTTCCTCCCTCTTCTCCCTCCTCTACCACCTGGAACCAAGCTCTCTGCTCATACCGTCTGTTCCAGTCCATTTCGTGCTATGACCTCCATGTAAGTCACCGAAAGATCCGCGCCTCTTCCATCACGTTACCGCATTCTTCAGCCCTCTCTACCACCATCCGACAGGCAGCCTAAAACGTCCTCATTGGTGTGATAGTGACCCATTTTACACACTTGTGACGACATGAATAAGTTTAGCGCCAGGGATATCCTCTTGCTTCTTAGCCAGACAGAGAAAAACACGCCCTTCCTTAACCAGAGCTGCAGACTATCGTCCCCTCTGCAGTTGTTGTTGGCTGCAGGTGTTGTAAGGAAAGAGTTAGGGTAATAGTGTAGCTGGGCGTGGCACGTGTGTGTGTGTGTGTGTGTGTGTGAGAGAGAGAGAGTGTCTGTGTGTACAGAGTGTAGCCCCCTCCCCAAGAACGTGGTGGTGATGCTTGCCTCTGCCAAAACATCACGTCAGCCCGACGTATTTTTCGCGCGTCGCTGAGGTGGTCAGTTTGGGGCGACCCGTCCCTGCCCGTCCTCGCTTCCCCTTGCGATTCCTCCTCCTCCTACTCCTCCTCTATGCTTTTGTTTTTGTTGGTGGAGCTGTTGCAGTCTCCGGTGTCCACACGACTTTCTCTAATTCAGCAAATGCTCTCCTTGCAGTATGTGTAGGTTAGCGATCCCCCTACACCACTGGATGATCTATTGGCTCGTAAACTGGTAATCCAGTACAGGACTTCCCTCCTCTTTTTTTCTTCTTCTGCTCTCCCCAGCCATGCAGATTTATGTTTGAGTCTTGGGTGTTGCAGTCGGAAAAAAAATTATATTGATTTCTGAGGTGATCTTATGCAATTCGTGTCGTTTTGATATGTTTGAGTGGTCTTTGAAATATTTACGTACCCGTATTTGAAGATTACTTAATATTCAGCTTGGAGGTAATCGCAGTCTTTCTACATCTCGCACATAGCTTGCTACTGTTCTTCGTAACTCTAGAATTTCCTGCGGTGAACTCAACGCGGTAGCCCTGCCTTTTGGCAAAATCTCGTTGTAAATACTCCCAGTAAGAAAATTCCCTTTCACGTCACTTACAAAGACTGTTGGATATCACAGGTCGTTTGTATGCATAGGTCCTTGTGCCTCCATGTGGAAGGGTAGTGTATATATGTGTGTGTGTAAATAAATAAATGAATAACGGTTTATTGGATTTAGGAAACCATTCGGATGTATTTGTGTGTGTGTGTGTGTAAGTGTGTGGGGCCGTTACCCTTGGACCACTACCATGCCTGGCTGGCCGAACACAAACACCCCCAACGCAACAGTTAACTGTCACGACCCCTCCAGCCGTGTGACCTGTTGCTGTTGATGTTATTGACGAAAGTAACGGTACCAGTCCTAGATTAGTGTCAAGTGAATCTTCTTCTTTTCCTCATAAACTTGCGTTCCTTTTTTCCAGCATCTTTTGTTATCTCTGTTTAAGGGTAACATTTATAAATGTCTTGGGACAGAAGAAAAGAATTAACGACTTAACATTCGCATGTAAAAAGTGGCTAAACTGAACGTTACTTATGCCGTGCAATTCATTAGGTTTAAAGGTCCTGTTTCATTTGTTTTATATATATATATATATATATATATATATATATATATATATAGATAGATATATAGATAGATAGATTGATAAAGACCTTAGCACGTTGAATGAAAATGTATTTTAAGGGGCTTGATAATCGTGTCCAAGGACTGAAGGCGTCGTAATGAAGAGGTTAAGCTGTCTTTCAAGGTTTAAGCTGCCGTGTTCAGGGGGTTTAAAGCTGTCATAGTCAAGGTGTTAAACTGTCGCATTTAAAGGGTTGAGTTGTCTTACAGAAGGAGTTTGAGTTGTTTTTAAGAAGTTGAATTGACGTACCGAAGATATTAAACTGCCGTACTGGAGGCCGTTTAGTTGCCGTGCTGAAGAGATAAAACTGTCGCGCATAAGGAGTTTAGTTGTCTTACCGAAGAGATTTAAAGTTTCGTACTTAACGAATTGAGTTGTCGCATGTCGTTGGGGTTGATGAGTTGTCGGACTCACGTGTGCGATGTTTATCCACGTGTTACCATCACTGGATCCGTTTTCAAATTAAAATTCAAGGTTATTCAAAGATCATTCCTCCTCGTTTGGTGCTTGTGATGGGACGGAAGCAAGAAGAGGGACGGCGGCACGACAGAACTCATTCAGCCTCGTTGGTGGAGAGGGAGGGGTGCATCCCGGAAGGAGAAATGAAAAGGAGAGACGTGTTGAAAAGCGAAGAGCGGGCTTGAGGCAAGGCACGACCTTGTTGGGTTTATTGTGGTGTGACAGCTGTCGGCAGGGTGTGGGGGCGGGGGCGGTGTGAGGTCAGCCAGACACTCTGCAAGTTAATTTATCCTTTGCACAGCTGCTGCTGCTGCTCCTGCTCCTGCCTGCCCCAGGCAGGCACCGCTGCTCTTCACTAGTCGTCGTGCTCTCTCGGATACACCACTGCTTGCTCTCCGTCCAGCTGTTAGATTCTCATCAGTATTTCTGTGTGTGTGTGTGTGTGTGTGTGTATTATTACCTATTTTTGTCTTTTTCATTACCTGTTTGCAAAGTACGTGTGGAGATGTTTACTCTCAGGGGTCCCATTTTGTAAGCCATAGTATCATACACTTCATTAAACTTTTATATGCTGACCGCAGGTACTGTATTATCATTTACTTTTACTTCATTTCTTTACTCTTATGCTTTAAAAGTAATTCCTCAGGACCTATCAAAAACAAGTTTCATCTTAAATTTCATATTGTGGGTTGTGTGTGTGTGTGTGTGTGGTTGAATATTTTGGGGTTAAGTCGAGAGAGGTTACCTTTAGGGTTTGACGAGTGGAGTGTAGGTCATGGGGAGGATGGGTAGGGAGGAAGAGGAGCAGGAGAAAAGCACACACTCCCCACGGCCAGGGAATGACCCCCACCTGAGTTACCGTGGGCCGTAGGAGCATTACGTCTGCTGGGGTCCCAGCGCCCAGCGTACATACACCCCTTTCTCACTCCGTCTTAAGCCTGGCGTAGGACGACGCCCGGCATTTGCTCTCCACCGCTGACGGTGAGAGTCCCGCCTATGCCTCTCTCTCTCTCTCTCTCTCTCTCTCTCTCTATATATATATATATATATATATATATATATATATATATTT
>JAYMFT010381668.1:0-20499 GCA_038088735.1 Panulirus argus
TACATATATACATACATACACATACACATGCATATACACATGTACATATTCACACTTGCTTGCCCCCATCCACTCCTAATGCCACCCCGCCCCCATGGGAAATCCCAACGCCATCCCCCGTGCCGGCGAGGTAGTGCCAGGACACAGATGATACAGCCACATTTGCTCACACTCAGTCTCTAGCTGTTATGTGTAATGCATTCAAACCAAAGATCCTTTCCACATCCAAGCCCCACAAACCTTTCCGTGGTCTTTTTAGTACATATTTGCTATTTCCTGCATTAGCGAGAGAGCATCAAGGACAAATGACCAAGCCTTAGGGGAAAATTCTCACTTGGCCCCCTTCTCTGTTCCTTCTGTTGGAAAAGTATAACAGGAGGGGAGGATTTCCAGCCCCCAGCTCCCACCCCTTTTAGTCACCTTCTATGAAATGCAGGGAATAAGTGGGAAGTATTCTTTCTTCCCTGTCCCCAGGAATAATACATATCCCCTGGGGATAGGGGAGAAAGAAAACTTCCCATGTATTCCCTGTGTGTCGTAAAAGGTGACTAAAAGGAGAGGGAGTGGGAGGATTGAAATTGTCCCATCCTGTTTGTATTCTTCCAAAGGAAAGAACAGAAAAGAGGCCCAAGTGAGGATTTTCCCTCTAAGGCTCAGTCCTCTGTTCTTAACACAACCTCGCTAATGTGGAAAATGGCAAGTAAGTATGAAAAAAAATATATATTTTCATTTATTTACTTATCATACTTGATCGGTTTCCCACTTTAGCGAGGTCGCACCAGGAAACAGATGAATAACGATCCATTTACTCACATACACACATATATACATACATGCACAATACATACGTATACATACCAACATATACATATATACATACACATACATACACATGCTTATACACATGTATATATTCATACTTGCTCACCTCCATTCATTCTTGACGCCACCCCGCCCCACAGGAAATAGCATCATCATCCTCTGCAGCAGCGAGGTAGTGCCAGGAGACATATGAAGAGGGCTACATTCGCTCACGCTCAAGTCTCTACCTGTCATGTATAATTCTAATGCACCGAAACCACAGCTCCCAATCCAAAAACAGTCCCTACAGACCTTTCCATGGTTTACTCCATTTCTTTCACATGGCTTGATTCAGTCTACTGACAACAAATCAACCCCAGTATACCAAAATATTCCAGTTCACTCTACCCCACACAAGACTTTCATCCTCCTGGTCATGTTCCGGCACAGATTGCTCAAAATCTTTTTCAATCCATCCTTTCATCCCCAATTTGGTCTCCCTGTTCTCTTGCTCCCTTTACTTCTGACACATACACATTTTTTGTCAACTTTACCTCACTCTGTCTCTTTATATATATATATATATATATATATATATATATATATATAGAATATGTATATGCAGGGGACCACGTGAAACGAATATGTGTTAAGAGGCTTGGCAGGTCTACAGACAACCATGTGGTATGCTAACTGTTTGTTACTTTTGTGGGGTGCTCAGTCATGAGTGTGCCTGGTATATTTCAACTCAAATATTGAAAAAAATTTTAATCTCAGATGGTGGGGTGATTAAATAAGGTTTTTATGGATTCTGTTGACATCTACAAGTGTTGCATCTACTTTTACGTAAACATGAAAAAGCATAGTATTGTAGAATGAGGGGAATCTTATGCACTTTCTTGACTGGAATACTCTGTTATGCAACCAAAATACTGCCGTATGGGAATTTTTAAAATGAAAATAGAACCAGCTGGAGATTTGCATGTGATACAAATAAGGAATGGAAGGGCAAAGAGCAAAATCAAATCATTTGTAATGGACAGACAAGTAACATCACAGCTTATGAAGAATGAACAATGACGAAACAAATTCTCAGGAAAATCCTAAGAGATTCAGGACATATTATAGCTACCTTTAGTTAAAAATGAAGACATAATTATCAATCCCAGTCTCGTAATGATAATACAAGACTTCTCTAACAATGACTAAGGGAGATGTTTTAACAGACTTCTTTAATGTAAATTAGTTTTTGCAATAGACCCAAATGATACAACACCAGGTTTAGACATCAATCAGGTTCCAATATTGAATGATAAAATAATCAACAGGGATATTGTTAAAAGAATCAGTGATCTACTTACAGACAAATTCTTTTAGAAGAAGCAGCGACCATAAAATTTCTCTCATTAAATTTCATTAATATTAAAAAGCACAAAAGTCTGTATGCCTGTCTGTTCATTACCTGAATACTCTTAGGTCACTGGGCCAGTCTCAACCAATGTGGGATATCTTGGAACATGAGGCATGTTAATTTTATAAAACAAAATAACTCCCTGTTAAGTGTCTCGCAACTGTTATGAAAATATCTAAACACTCCACAAGCAATACATGTAAGTGTCCCGCAACTGTTATGAAAATATCTAAACACTCCACAAGCAATACATGAAAATTACACAATATCCAAATCAACAATTTCAATGCGTTGCTAAAACTGTAATTTGCTTTTTCATTACCATAGAATATATATATATATATATATATATATATATATATATAAAACTCCTATGGCCTAAACCACTTCCATATATTATTAGAACTCCTTTCACATGCTCATCTTCCCATTACATAAATCAATTCTGCGTTTCCCTTCCACTAAATACTTACCTGGATCTTATCATGTGTACACAATGACAATGTTGCAGTGCAAGAGTTTTACTCCTTTGTTTCTACATAACGTTCAATCGTAATGCAATAACACATCAACATTATAATTCGTGGGCTTCTTCAACAATATAGCGTGACGATTATTTCATGACAAAACCCACAATGCCTGTACTCAATTTGTATATCACGTTTGCCTCCGGTTACGCAAGGCTGAACCGCTTACTTCCCATTGACTGTAAAAAAGTAAACACAAGGAACACTTCCATTATTTTTCATAGAAAGAAAGGAATCATAAATAATGGCAGAAAGTTTAATTGGCAACTTTTTAGTTTGATATTCGAGCATTAGATGTCAGATGTGTTAGTGTCTTTTAAAATCTCGTCTTTTATATTCCTGTATTTAGAAAAACTATTTGTTGTCTATTTGAGTTCCACTTAGACAACAAAAATGATGATAGTGATGATAATGATAACAATAACATCTGTTTTGTAAATAATTGTCTCTCGTGCTTTAGCTAGGTAGCGTCAGGAAAAAATAACTGCCTCATTTACACATACCCACTATCTATCATTTAACAATAATGAATATGATAATAATGATGATGATAACAACAATAATAATAATAATAATAATAATAATAATAATAATAATAATAATAGAAAAAGAACATTACTCATTTATTTCCTATGTTTTGTGGAAGCGACCAAGAAAGATGGGATGCGAAAGTGGAGCCGAAAACCGTCCCTTTCTTGTGAAACTGATTTTCAGGACTTAATCCAATAAGAATGTATTTGAAAGCTGTAAAAGTGGGGAAAAAATGTTGTAGACAGTATCAAGGAGGGTATAGGTATGTTGTGGACATAGTGAAATGGATTGATGCATTGTAGTGTAGGGTCGACGTCCTGTCACTGGGCTGAACCATGGCATATGAAGCTTGACTGTGAATGATAGGCTTTGGTTGTGGTACATTATACACGGCAACTAATAAAAGGCTGATATGTGCAAATGAGGTCATTGTTCGTTGTTCTGGTGCCATCTCGCTGAGGTCGGCTGGACATTAGTAATTTGAGTTCTAATGAGCTATTATTTTTCGCTGTTTACTTTAGGCAACTCCTTAGGCTTAACAACATTCATTGATATTTTAGGGGCATCGCATAATTAACTTAGGATTTGGAAGAAACGCATATGGACAACTTGCACTTAGAACATTGTTCTCTATTTTAGTGTGAGTACCTAGATAGCGGTAAAACATCTCTAGGAAACAAAATAATCTATAAAAGCCTCAATTGATTTCCCCTATCAGCAGATAATCACCTTACTTTATATTCTTACATGAAAATGAAAATGTGTGTGTAACTACCCCTTTTAGCATGAGGCGTCATGCACGACACGAAGATGATTTCTGTAAAGAGTTGAATCTACTAATTTTCTATATCTTAATAACCAAGCTTCCCAATTCGTCAAGAGCTCTCCAGTTATTGGTTAATTTTTTTTTCTGTCTTGCTATTTTTGTTTACCTGAGACCTGGCCACATACGATAAATACTTCTGTCCATGACTGGAGCCATTGAAATAAAAAAAAAAAATAAAAAAAGAGCTTCTATTCTGTGTGATATTTCGTTCGTTGGAAGTGTGGTCGCTGCCTTCGGTATTCGCTAGTTATGTGCGATGGTTATATAAAACTGTTGGTTTTGAAAGGTGAAAAGTCAACCGATATCTGTAATCTTGATAAGGGACAAGTAAGTCACGCTTATAAAGTCTCTCTCTCTCTTAGTTTTGCAGGATTGTTCTTGTTCGGTAAGGTGTGGCGACGTTGTGCCCTTTATATGTCACCTTATTATATGTGTAATCGAATTGAATTTCTCATGGATTTATTGTACGTGTGGACTGTAAATAAAGGGTACAAACACCGACTAGGACGTCGTTAGTACTTTGTCCTTGCTGATGTAATAGGTTAAGTTCATGGGTAAATTACCGGTATACGTACTCGTAGAAACTATGTGTGGGAGCTTTGATTTTATTCTGCAGTGCCATTGTACTGTTTGGTGTTGCCGGACTCGGTGAAAAGTCACCTTTGGCGAGATTCTCTCATTGAGAGTACAGTATTATCAAACATTTCACTGTGAGTTAATATACATTTTTTCTGCCACTGAAAGTAGCGCAGCCATGGGCTGCAGGAGCCTTCATTAAGGTCTTGGTCAACACCAGAACTCATTCTGAGAAACTGGCTCTTGGGTCATTATGAAAACAAAAATGAATATAATGTTTTAAGGTTTCATTAAGAGTATTGAACGTAATTATAAGTATTACCTTTTTCTACGTGGATAAGAAGAAAGAGGGGGATTGTAGTGAAGGCCATGTATAACAGGGAACTGATGTAAGGGTTCATAAAGCAATTGTAATTAATCAACAGGAAAAATGAAGACCTTATCTAATCTCTTTTACAGCAGATATTTATGTTAATGTTCAATATTCCAGGCGAAATGTAGGTTACATGCAAGAGTGATGCTTTGCCTCCTAACCAACGAATGCTAATAAACAAACAACAGACCCTGGGCATTGACAGGAGGGGCTTAGGGAGCCATAGACTCCAATCACAACAATTTTCTCTTGTTTGATAATAGAGTGTCTGTTTGTAAATATTTATTGTGTTGAGTTACAAGGGTGAAATTATGCAAGTATTTATTGAATTGAGTTACAAGGCTGAAATTATGCAATGGTATGTGGTATATATTGTTGAGGCTTCCATGAATAAAATATGGATTGCTTACTTCTAAATACTGTATGCATTTATGAAGTAAATTTGTCATTTTCCCTTTTTTTTATTTTGTTACAGCTATGCTCCCGAGATTTTTTTTTATGTACCTATGTGACAGACCAAGTGGCCCTTTGTGCCACTGTCCAACCTATTATACATCTCAGCTACTAAGGAGGTTTGGTGAGGTTTTCATATAACAGGCATTGAAATGCTACCAATGTACCACAAGACAGTGTTAAAAAACAGCAATCCAGGCCAGTTTTTACTGTAACTGAACATTCAGACATGTATGTTGTTACCTCTCAACCAGCATACGTTCTACTCATTCTACGTTTACCTTAAACCCACATAAAACCTCACTACTGTTTCCTTATGTAACATTGTAGATTAATATATAATGCACCATCCTATGCATTATAACTAATTGTTTTATCCAAAACTGAATTAGCACTGTGGAATGAAGTCACTCATTATCTAAAGTTAAATATAAATAAAGGGTAAACTGGTAATGTGCCAGGTTCAGTTTAGGGCCATCACCAAGGATTCTAAGGAAACGTAAAGATGTATTTTTGATACATATCTGATACGTATTTAAAGATATTTAAATTAGGACTGTGTGATGCAGAGTATTATTCATATGATTGAGTAGGAATGACTGTGATAATCAAGGAAAATGGAAAAGTTCATTGAAACCACTAGTAATTAACAAACTTATGAAAACATCACCTTCAGGCAATTTTTTCATTATTTTAGGAATCAACATGGCCAGGGTAAATACATGCCCATTACAAGTCCAGTGGTACTAGTGGCTCAGATGTGATCTTGCTGACTACTATATTTCTAACAATATAAATTTTCATGTGTAAAGCCTCTAGTTTATGTTGAAGGTAAAAGCCCAGTTTAACTCTACATTACTTTCAGTTTTGGATATAAATTTTATTTTGCATTGGTACTGTATTGTTTAGAGTGGAATAAGAATGGTAGAGCATGGTAGGAAGTTATATATATTTTTCTGATTTTGAACATGGGAATAGTGGTGAGATTTACAATCATGGGAAATGCTGGGTTCATTAATGTAAAAGTACCATACAGTGGAGCAATTAAGACCACTGAAGGCAGTTGAGACCAGAACACAAAATGTTAGAAAACTGTTTTCCAAGAAAATCATGAATGTTTTTTAGGATTTTTTCCATAGTTAAGCTTTTTTTTAGGATTTTTTCCATAGTTAAGCAAAATATGTGTCTGATTATTAGTGTACAAATTTCTCCACAACCATTGTATATGTTGAATGGCATCCAGCTAATGATATTAGTTTTTCTGTGAATTTTTAATACCTGTTAGTAAAGGTTAATGTAGCAAATTACAGACTCAAAAGTTAATGCAATTTGTACTGATTATAGTTTACTATCCCAGGTATGTACACAGAACATTTGATATATATGAACTTAATCATTGAACAAAATGCTTTTGTTGTCCAATATTCACTCAATCTTAAGGGAAGGAGGGTAATAAGTGGAAAGTGCTTTATTAAGGAAAACAGAGTTGTGTGGATAGAAATATATAACAGCGAGCGTGGTGCAATTCAGACAATTTTTCAAAAATGAATTCTTTTTTCTTAAAACACAATTTCTTTGATACTTCAGTAATATTTGTATATGCACAATAAAAAGGAACCGCACATACTAGTTTAGTATTAATGTGTTCATGTCAGATCTACATAAATCTGGTCTTAATATCCTATTGTACTCTAGGTGAAACTCTTGCAGAAAATCAGCAGAAGCTACAAAACTTCACTTAATTTACCTGTCAAAATTTTTCTGAATTTTCAATATTCTGGTCAAAATATAGTACACATACACCAACAGTTGAACACCACCAGTTGCCCGCAAATGTAAACAAACATGATATCCTGAACAACTGCTCACCTTACTATCTAACCAGTTTACATGCTTCTCCAGAAGCAGACCATATTCATGTTGATACTGGGTAGATTTCCAGTATAAATCTCATTTGCCAAGGGAGGTTAGTTGAAGTTTTCTTAGTTTATGTATATTTTTTTTACAGATGTACTTTTAAACCGATCTCATATTTTCCTTGATCTTTGTAACCCCCCATCATAGTCTCATATTTAGTCATTAGCAGTCAGTGAATGCATATGTGTGAGAGGTTAACTGGCCCTACCTCACCTCTTCACCCTGATGTCATAGACGGGTTGCTGTATGGATTTGGTCATGTGAATGAGTATCTGGCAGACCCCCTATGGTTTATATTTGCTAAAGGAGGGTCAATCCTTATGCATCCACCTCATTTTTGGATTACAGTATGTTTTAACCCCTGTTAAGCTAGTGCTGTTGAAGATGCTCGTAGGACTATGCTTACAGAAGAGAAATGGTTTTTTATCCATCAAGACCCCCCACCCCTCTCTCTCTCTCTCTCTCTCTCTCTCTTAACCAAATGAGTGAGTCCAAAATTTTGCATGGATGACAGTAGGAGTGGAGTATTTTAAGCCCATCTTATCAAAACTGAACAAAGAAATCTTAAACTTTTTTTGTGATTCCAGGAAACTAAAAACAAGAGATGCCACTCAACGTTGAGATTAAAGCAATTGTGCGAGACTTGGCAAGGCTGCATAAGTGTGCGTCTAAGCTGTCCAATAGTAGTGGGGAAGTGCTACATCAGGAAGACATATTTTTCAACTCTCCACAAGGAAGACTTAAGCTGCGTGTCATCAAGGTTAATTTAATTTTCAAAGCTGTGTATTGTTTTAGTTGCCTCCCCCTCCTGCCAAAAAAGTCATTTTTCTGTCTGTGTCTTGCACACCTTTTTCTGTAGCTACAAAAGGGTGGTACAAATTAAATCTTTACTTGAGAAACTTAAAGTCAAACATCTTCACACTTGTGAATGTTAAAGACGCTGCTGCATTTCTTGGAAGGTTTTGCCAAAGCTTTCTTCGTGATGGTGTAGATCTCCCATGTAAACTTGAGGAAAAGCAAGTAAATGTAAGGTAGAAAGTAGAAGGAAGGACTTATGAAATGTTAAAGACTGGGAGAAATAATGCAAAAAATAAAGTGATGTAGAAGTAGCAAAGTAGAAGGAAGGACTTACGAAATGTTCAAGGCTGGGAGAAATACTGCAAAAAATAAAGTGATGTAGAAGTAGCAAAATACAGTGTAAATTTGGCCAAAGAATAACTTTGTGTGTTTATTGGCAATATTTTTCAAATTTTGGTGTCACCCTTATTTTCCACCATGAACATTAGAGAGACCATTTTCTCATGGGGTCAAAACACCATTTCATCCCCTAAACAGGGTGTACCTATCAGGATTTCATTTTTTATCATTATATTTCTGATGCTGGCTAATACTTATTAAAACCCTCAAGTAACTAGCTTAATCCTATGACATCAGTGGCACAGTGATGGAGATGGCATCATGAAAACTTTACCTTTTTTGGAGTATGATGGGAAATGGCTACTCAGTAGTATGTTTTAACAATTAAATCACATGCTAGATCTCAGACTTTGGTGTCTAAATGTGAGATTTTGGTAATGATTTAAAACATTTCTGGTGTGTAAGTTTTGTACGCTGACAACAGCAGTGTTCACCATCTTAGTTTAGACAATCATTGGGCTGGTTCCTATTTCATTTCTTTGAACATTAAGGTACAATCTCATGAAGGATAATATCTAAATAGAGGAAAGTTGAAACTCTGTTTAGCATTTTTCATGTGGGTTGGTTAATGTATTTTGTTAATTGGAGTGAAGCATCTTACTTTGGCATGTCTGAGTTAGACATCAGTTCACAGGGAGCTTGATTTACTATGTCATTGGATGGTTTTCTTACTCATCCAACTTACTGGGAGATGAAGTTTAACTTCAAACAGGTACTTACAAGAAGTGTGGCAGTTAGTCTGTTTTTATGAAAGATGGCTCAGAGCTCCTTAACCCTTGAAGGACCTAGCCTGGAATTTCTGAGGGTTCCTGGACTCGGAAGTATCAAAAAATTTAAAGATCATAGTTCCATCAGTCAGTAGGAGATATAAAAAAATGTTAAAGGAAAAATCTGATAAATTCTCATCTGTGGGTATTACTTCGATTTTTGCTCCTGAGAGCTGGCTGCTTTTGTGCCCCTACCATTAGCTAGATCATGTAAGGTTCAGCAGTATAGTGCATCACATAAATATTGTGTGGCTATTGGCAGTTCACGGATGGGCTGTTTTGATGACCGTTTTCTTTGTCTACGCCTTAGAGCTCTGTAACTCTGTATCTTCTCATGTCTGTCCCACCAACTATGTCCTGGCACTTTATAAAAGATGGGTTTACCACTTTTTCCAAAATTCTGAAAATACTTTTCCACATCTTATCTTTCTCTCCCTCATTAACCCTCTTTATATTTCACTTAAGGTCTGGCCTTGTTGTGGACGTTTGTTAGTGACTGGAGCCTCCAACATAAAAAAAATATCCAAATTTGTCGCTGCACAGACATTTAGATCTGATATACTACATGAGCTCAGCTTGTCACATGTTTGTTGACTTTTGCTGACATCTTCATCTCTTCTGTGCCATCAATTGTGCATTACTGATACACAAAGAACTTTTCCCAGAGGTAACAGTTCTATATCTGCCAAGTCATCATCATCATAAATAGAGCTTCGTACCTTCCATTGTTGTGTTTATGGGTAACTGAGACATCAGGTGCTAATTATAATTGCTTTGTGACTTTGCATTTGTACACACTGATAAAGCTTGACTTTCATTTAAATTATGGTAACAAAAAGTAGCCTGTACAAGTATGGCTAGGGTCCTTATGGATAAGATGTGCTTAATGGGTAACTGTAACCAAAAATATTTCCTGGTGCTAATTACAGTTGTTTAAGACAGCATCTCTATAATTTGATAAAGTAGGCCTTCGAATTTAAGTGAGAGCAGGAAGAAGCATTCTGTACAAATGCAACTTGAGTGTCCACACCGTAAAATGTACAGGTATGGCCTGGGATCTTTAGGGTTATGGAGAAATTGTACATCCTCAGATCCCTTAAACATCTCAAGATTAGTCAGAAAATCTACCAAGTACTCAAAGGTCTTCCTGCTCATATTCATTTTCTTTTGATGGCCAGTCTGTATCAATAAATCATCCTGAAATTCTTAGTCACTCAGGTAAAAAGCAGATATCAGTTTATACTCATAAATGGAGACTTGCTGTGGCCACCCCTTTGTCGGGAGTTCCCATAGGGAATGGGCATCAAAGATATAGATACATAGATATAATTTTTCTTTATTTTTTGTAATGCGGCTTGCTCAGGTCCTGTAATTTCCACTTTTACTAAGTGTACTGGTGTTACTGGACTCCGCCTGCATGAGATTACAGCGAAACTGAAAAGTCACCTTTGGCAAGGAGTACAGTCCTCATCAAAGAACTCCTCACTTTAATGGAGTTCGCAGTTCTCTGCTACTGTAAGAGCCTCTAAAAGAAGGTCCTGGTAACACCAGGACTTTCTTTGAAGGGTCCTGGGGTATTTATGAATAAGAAATGAATAAAAATACTTGCACATTCTTGTCCTACATGCATCTATGTGAGTTGCATCACTTTATTTATAGGTGATCTTCTCGTCTGTTGATCACATATTTTGTTTTTGTTACTTTTTGCACATCAACACCATGTCCAACTTTCATCATGCTCCCAAATTCCCCCTTTATCCATTCTAATGATTTTTTCTTTTGCAGGATGAGAAAGAAGAACTGATATATTATGAGCGGCCAGATCAGGAGGGCCCAAAGTGTAGCGATTATGTAAAGGTAATGTTTCAGGGATTGATCCTCAGTCCAGCATGTTAGTCAAGGCATAGGATTACTACTTGATGTGCTATGGTTAGTCTTGTTGATCATTTCATCATATGAACATCATGGATGTATGATCTGTAATTTTGCAAGTTTAATTCATATAAGTTGCAAAAGTGATTTCATGAATGTTCAGTTTGTTATTTTTCAGTAATATCCATACAAATTTTGTGTGAAAAATTATTGGCAAGATAATAGGGTGATGGAAAAGACACAAGTTTTGAGCAGGGATTTATCCTAGGCATTTCCTCACAAGGTCTACCTTAAGTGGAATAACAGCAGGGAACTCGAACTAATGTACATGCATTTTCCTTATGTGGCTGGTCTTCTACTCATTTTGTTCTCATTCTCCCATTGTCTAGGCTAGTCCACTAGCCCCATCCTTCTCTTCGCTGACCACTCACTTAGTGCAGCATAATGTGAAACCTCTTCCCAACTAACAAAGCTTGACATACTATTTGTAGAATCCTGCTCACATGTGTGCTTCCTCTTGAGCCTTCTTCGCACTTGTCTCTAGTCCATGATACAACACCATGGTTCTGTGTCAGTTAGATCTCGTTTTTCATTGAGTTGGACTTTATAGTCTTGTGTGCATTAATTCACCACCACTCAAGTGATATCAGGGCTGCCATCTCTGACACGGTCTTTAAATTCTAGTTCCTTACCATTTGCCACTTTTACATATGCATTAGTAGTCTACTGAACATTTTTATAACAATTGCTACATAGTAGTTATGTGCTGAAGGAATGGGCTAAGTCTCTTGCTTGGCCTTTTGAAATACTATTTAATAGAACTCCTGAGGAAGAGGTAATTCAAGAGATGTGGAAGAGGGCAAATGTCCAGTAACACGTACAGTACATGGTTAAGACGGGGCAGCACAAGCAAAATCTCTTACTAAAACTCACTAATGTTGATTACACACACTCCAACCTGAGCTAGGTACTCATCTACTAGCCCCAAAGGGAAGAGATTAACAGCCAGATTTGACAATGGGCTGACTGTTGCACCTAGGATTTGAATACAGTCTGGCCCATGTGTGAAAGCCACTAAAACTCAGAAACCTGTGTATTTACCTAGTTGTACTATATGAGGAGTTTGTGGCTAGTCATTCAGGTGCCTAGTTTAAATTGATAGAATTCATCACCATTATTTGGACTAAATATTTTCTTAGAACTTTATCTCATTTATTCACAGGTCATGCTTTCATTAGATTTCCCCTAGGTTAGATTCTTATATGAATAGCTCCAGATGTTTTGACAGTACTGGCTTCTAATCACTTCTGGAAATAATAAAAAATCCCATCGGCCTAGCATTCTTAAGAGACTGAGTTATCATTTTTATAATTACATGCCTGTGGTTAGAGGGTTTTACTCTTTTAGGAGCCAACCTCATAACTTCTCTTTTCGATCATACGGTTTCTTGAACTTATACAGCTCTCAACTATTACTGCTTTTTCACCAGACTTGCTTCATTCATCCTGCTTTACATTACTGCAAAAGTATTTCTTCTCACTCTTCTTTCACTTAGTGTTCAGTTGCATACTTTACATGGTTGGTTCCTTTCTTGCAGTTTTCTTGTAATGATCAATTTTTTCCATTGTTGAGACAGGGAAAAAATATTTCAATATTTGTGTTGGGTATTTTATGTGTGGAAATTAAAATAGATAAGTAGATAAAGAATGTTTCATATATTTATTTGGTAAGGTGAAGGAAGCCTTCTTAAAACGTTTCCTTTAAGATTCAGTAATCTTTTCCTGGTAGTTAGATAAAAATATATTTCAGAAGTTTACTGAGACAGGAGGAAGGAGCCACATTTAATTTTTCCTCTAAACATTTAGTCACATGTTCCTGATGCTTTCTTGCTGAGGTAAAAAAGTTGAACAGGTATGAAAGATGTTTAAATTGTACCTCAAATTACAGGTTCATGGGAAAATTGGAGAGCTGAGTGGTGACATGAGTAGATTATTGACTCGGTGCTTAGGGGTGAAGGGAATAGTGAAGAAAACACGAACGCTTTACATGGTGGACCAAACAAGGATCCATGTTGACTCTGTTGTTGGTTTAGGAGACTTTATGGAACTTGAGGTAGGTGTTCTATATAACTGATCATACTGAATGCATAAGGGAAACCTGAAATTTTAAAGGGAACATATGTGTTCTATTGAGATATATGAATTATAGCCAGCTTAATGAAACATTAAACTTTTGAATGTGAAAGGAGAAAGTTGAGAGTAAATGTGAAAAAAAGCTGGGTTATAGAGTTTAGCATTGAAAAGAAACAGTTTAGTTGGGGTGTGAATTTGAATGGAGAGAACTTTGAGGGCATAAACTGTTTTGGATACATGGAAGTGGTTACAGCAACAAGTGAAATCATGGGAGTTAAAGTAAGCCATAGGGTGCATTAGGATACAAAGGTCATGTGCATGTTGACAGATGTGTGGAACAAGATGTCATTATCAATGAGGGCAAAGATGGGTATGGTTGATGACATTGTAGTCCATATGGTGTTGTAGGCTCTAAATGACAAAGTACAGAGTAGGGGAAATATGTTGGAAATGAAATTTTTGAGGATAATGTACAGTGTGAGGAGGGGTGATTGAGTAAGAAACAATTGGGTTAAGAGAGAGGTGTGGTAGTAAAGACATCATAGTTGAGAGCTGAAGAGGGTGTGCAGAAATACTGTAGTAAGGACATATGGAAAGGACGAGTGAGAAGAGCTTGATGAAGAGGGTATATATGACAAGGAGGAGAGGGAGAATGAATTGGAGATGGATCGAAAAAGGCTTTGACTGGGGTCTGAACATGCTATGATGTGTGAGGCATACATAGGATAGAGTGAAATGGAGTGATGTGATGTGCAGGGAACAACATGCTGTCGGGAGTGATATGGTGTGCTGGGGGTAACATGATGTCGGGAGTCTTGTGGTGTGCATGGGGTGACATGGTCATTAGACTGAACCAGGGCATGTGGAGCAGTCATGGGAAACTAACGAAAGGTCTTTGATGCCTTGTTGTGGATAGGGGGCTCTGCTTTAGGGGCATTGTACATACAGGTAGAGTGGATTCAAGCAAATAAGGCCATTTCTTTATTTGTTCCTGGCGAACAAGTATGGGGGGATCTCAGTTATATATGCTCAAAAGTATGTTAGCAATTCTGTGCATGGTGGTTTTCTGATAGCAGGTTGTTCTGTTATAGTTTAAAGCAAAAAGTACAGATGTTTTTAAGAAATGATTGATTTTGTGGAATTTGTGAAGTGCTAGAATCTAATGGTTAAGCAGTACATTTTAGCATGAGACAGTATTAAGAGATCTCAAAATAATTACAAAATTTTATATTTCATCTTTTGAAAGATATTTAAAAACTTAAAACAGAGAATGGGGCCAAGTGAAGATTTTCCCTATAAGGCTCAGTCCTCTGTTCCTAATGCTACCTCGCTAACGTGGGAAAAGGTAAATATGCATGAAAAAATATATTGTATGTATTGTGCATATATGTATGTATGTGAGTGAATGGATCTTTCTTTGTCTGTTTCCTGGTGCTACCTCACTAACGCGGGAAACAGCGTTCAAGTATAATAAAAACAAATTAATATAGTATCATATGTTTTTACTTAAAACATTCATCACTATTAACAGTGACATTATCGTGTAAAATTTCTCTCATTCTTTTATCATTCCATTGTTATATATGGCATATTTGACTTTGAGACTCCTCCATATTTTTGGCATTCCATGACATGTTCTACACAATATTGCAATTGCAGGTATCACATTCTGGTGCAAGTCTTTTCACCATTGAGTGACTATTGGTCAGAATATTATGATCAGTCCTCATTTTGGCAGAAAAGTTTCAAAAAGGCAATTCTTGTTGAAGGAGTACCTCTTTTTTTTGTGTGTGTGTGTGTGTGCGCGTGCACAGCATTTAGGTTGTCATTTAAAATGAACTTTATTTCTTATTCTGATTATGAAAAGATTGAAACTTTTGCATATAGATTGGTAGATATAGCTAGTTTTACCTAAGCACCTGATGTTTTATTACCAGTAACATGGCATGGTCACCAATAGTGACCAGATTTAAATTACAAATTCTCATTTTTGCCCTTTACGTAAGATATGAACACCATGCTGAATATTTCTTGAGCCATTTCTTCTTTGTCATTGATATTTGTCAAGAGACGGATTTTTTCTTAAAATATTTTCCAAATAAAGAACTTTGATGAAAAGTTAGGTATAATGTTGACTCCCAAGCCCTTCTTAGACATGTAATCCTGAAACTTTTTTTCTGGCCTTCTTTCACATTGCCCCATCCTTTTTACATTTGCTTAGATTAAATTTCATCAACCTTTTAGCATATTCAGGTAGGAGTCCATTCCTACAGTCAGTTAATTTACATGGGTCAAGAAGAGTAATGATCCCAGAACATCCCTGTGACCCTCCACTGGTTATCTTGACTAATTTAGAGAGGGCACCTCTGACAAGCATCAGAAGTTTCCTTTCAGAGGTAATCTTATATCCTTTGTAGAAGTTTCTCCCCTATTCCTACCTGCTGTTCCAGTGCCTTAATCAGCCTCCTGTGTGATTATATCAAATGCTTTCCACCAGATACAAACAATCCACTTAGCCTTCCCTTTTGTCCAGGACAGAGTTCCCTCTCATAGAAATTTATGCAGTTTGTTAAAATGTGATTTCCATTCCCAAAAACCAGTGTCTTTCACTGAAATAATTTCTCCTCTGTAGAAAGTCATCTTTTCTTGAGCCTTATATACCATACTCATCAGTAAGACAGATCTGTAGTTCAGTGCTTGTTCCTGGTCTCCTTTCTTATTGATAGGTATTATTATGCTGTCCCTTTTCCATTCCAATGGCAATCTCTCCAGAGACATCTTTTACATTCAGAGCATTTTAAGAGGTTTAAAACTGGAAGATGTGACAGAATTAAAGTATTTGGGAGCTATCTTGGGTAAGTTTGGTGATATGGAAGAAGAGAGGAAGAGAACAGTACAGGGTAAAAAAGTCACTGGGTCCCTTAATAGAATAATGAAGATAGAGATATAAGTATGGAAGTGAAGAAAGGATTAAGGGACAGCATAGTCCTCGTGACCTTGACTTATGCAGCTAAAACATGGACATGGCATGAGTCACAGAGGTCAAGAATCCACAGTCAAAATAAGTTATTTGAGAAGAGCATGTAATATGACAAGATGGGTTGAAGAATGTAATGAGAGGGTGTGTAAGAGATTTGGTATGGTAGGGAATGCGAAGGGAATGAATTGTGGAGTGGTATAGAGTGGGTGAAACGTAATATTTTGAGGTGGTTTACACTTGCAACTTGCAAAGAATGCAAGACGAAGTTTACAAGGAGAGTGTATGATAGTACAGTTAAAGGAGTTGGTACGAGAGGAAAACCACCTGTGACATGGGGAATTAGAGTAGAAGAATATTGGAGGGAGAGAGATACAGGGAAAACTTGGGAAATGGTGTACGTGAAGGAGGCATTTAAGGACAGGGGTAATTGGAGCTAATTTGCCATGGCTACCCCCTTGATGGAAGTTCCCAGAGGGAATGGGTAACAGATATAGATGAACAGATCTTGCATAACTGCACACATTTTCAGTACATATGGTGAAAGTTCATCAGGACCATGAGCCTTGAATAGGTCATGACCTTTGTATTCTGTTGACATCTTCTGTAGATATCTTAATGTTCTCTAAAACATCCAATCCATTTCATCATCCTCAACAAATTTTCCTTCTGAATCCCTTAACCCGATTAGCTGGTCATCACATAACAGTTGCCCCTTAATGAGTGTTTGGAAGTTTTGAATTTTCTGCCTTGTTCACAATATTCTTTTCAGTTTCTTTGTTCCTCCTTTCTTATTGTGGTGTACTTGTTCCTTGCTCTCTTATACCTTATGCCTTATATTTTCTCCTTTCACACACTTTTCCAAACTCAAGTCACCAACTTCTGCAGTGTCTCACTCGAATCAGCCACCAGGGCTGTATCATTGGCAAACAGCAATTGACTCACTTCCCAGGCCCTCTTCCCAACAGCTGTTGGCTGGAGGGCTATCAATATCTTTGTCACAACAGATCTTAAAGCTACTTTTGGTGTCTTTATTAATAATTTCTTTCCTGTTCCTTACCATTCCCACTTTATTTAAGAGGTACCAATGTTTTTACTCCACTGTAAATTTCACAGTGTACCACAAAGATTTGGTAACTGGCTACTTAAATCTATTTCATACTCTAAGTTACCAGAAAAATGATGGAGGTTTGTATAGTTTCCAGAGTTGTCTCCTTTTCCATGTCTTTTACTTTTTAGTCAAACTTGGAGCATAAATTTTTCCAGCTGGTGTATCGTATATAATATTCTCGATATCCATGCTTGTGTGTGAAGATATTCAGTAATTATGCATCAATTCCTATCCTGCTGGTGAGCTTACTTACATGTTGGTAAAATAAAGTTTCCTTTATACACTAAAAACTTGTCTCCATGACTCCCTGAGAATCCAAATTCCCTAGTCCATCTCTTCGTAACTGAAGTCCCCTATTATCAGTATTTCATCATCTCTGAAAAGTATTTACAGCTTCATGTACTATCCTAATTATTCCTTGTTATTATTTAATATATATTGTAGATACATGCATTTTTTTTTTCTTTTTTAAAGAGTATGTAATATAAAGACCATTTTGCAATTCTTCCCAAAAGGTACTCTTCTTATAATGTGTGAGTGAGACATCTTCCTCTGTTTCTTTAAATTTAAGGCCATTTTCTAATAAGTGTTAGTCCCCCTCCCTGCAGTCATGTACCCTCCAGGGCTAAACACGAGATATTCTCTATCACATTTAATGAATATCACCTTATTTCTAACTTTCTCAGCTTTCCTAAGTACATTCTGGTTAGATGAATCTAAGTCAGCCATAACTGGTCACCCCTTAAGTCTTGATAACAAATTTTTTCTTTTATAATGCACCATCTCTACACAGCATCACACAACCAGTTCTCAGTCAGAACTTATTTAATTTCTGTGTGTTTCAGTTTCACTTAAAATTTTTCAACTCTTTCACATAGGTATTGCTGCGTGATGATCAGACTGTCCAGGATGGGGAGAAGATTGCCAGTGATCTTCAGCAAAAGCTAGGTGTTGAGAAAGAAGACTTGCTTTCTGAAGCATATATGGATATGATTCTAAAGAAACAACAAGGAAAATCTCAATGAATCTTGTTTCACATTTCAAGTACAGTATTCATGAGAAAGAGCAATATTCTTCTATGGATTTGTGATCTTGGTTTTCCCAGTGTTAACTGTTATTCAGAATCTCATATGTAATGCATTACAAATAATAGTGAAAACTCAGTTAGATAGTGTATCCTGATGACATTCACCTTTACTAGGATTTTTAATTTTTGGTATAAAACCACATATATTTACAATAAAGAAATTAACTGCAACAGATACATTGCTGATTAAAAACTTATAGATGAAACTCACTCTCCTCTATATGAAATTGTTGGTAGGGAATGAGTATATGTGAAGTAATTATGCAACATTATTGCCAAAGTTTGTTTGTAAGGATAAGCATTTTGAATTAAAAATTCATTAATTGCTTTGTATCGTGTATCATGACCTGACAAAGAATACATTCTAATGCTCTGTGATATATAAACCTGTTTGTAGTAGCCACCATCAGTTGATGTATTATGTAAGAACATAAGTGCACATCAAGTGTTCTAATTTTCCTGCCAGTTTAAATATCCAGATCATTGATTATACCACTGGTAGCCTATTGAGGTTTCTTCTGTTGCCAGGCTGGCATGAGAAAAATTTATGCTCAGTACCCCTACAACCACCATAAACATACATACATGGCTGTCATGTGCAATTCATCTGTATACAGTAAGCTAGTAGAAAACATGTACATTTTTAGAAGACTTTAGTGATGAGGAACTGTTATCAAGAGTATCAGTCTGTGAGAAAAATCAACAACAATTTGAGATATCCGACAAAAGAATTGACTGAAGGATATTGGTAGGATTTCTGAGGGGGGATAGTATCCATGCTCACCACCATTCTCAGACAGGGCCTTTCTTCATATGGAATACATAACTGCATCCAATTTTCTCTTATGTATGTATCTATCTATATCTCTGATGCCCATTCCCTTCAGGAACTCCCTCAAGGGGGTAGCCAAAGCAAGTCTCCATAACTGATGAACTCCAGTGCTGCTTCTCAGCATTTAGTGCCTCACCTTTACCTGGCCACTGACAGGAGGAAACTCTAGTGCAGTGTTACCAGAGTCTACTACCTAGTTATATTACTGACTGCCACTTAGGGTTCCCACCTAATACACCAACCTACTGTTTCTACTTAATGTTCCTACCAACTACTGCTACCTAAAGGTCCTTCCTATTGTTCCTACTTACTACTTTTATGTATTGTTCCTACCATTTCATTAAATGGCTGGGCTAATACATATTGCTCATTGTAGGAAAATACAGTAACAAAGACAGTAGTGCGAGTTAAATATTGTAAAGTGTAGCAAGTGACAAGGAGAGTGCCTTTGTCTGTGAACAGAATGCCAGCAATACAAATGTGGAAGAGGAGTGCAACTTGACAACCACTGATGTGCTGGCTCATTATGCAACCTTCGCTAATCCTCCCAATACCCAGGCGGGTAGTACCGTAAGATTACCTCCCTGGTCAGTGGCTACCTACCAACTATCCCTGGGGATAGGAGAGAATGAATAATGCCAACACATTACCTGCGTGTTATAAAAGGCAACTAGGGGTGGGTGCAGGTGGCTGGAAATCCTCATTTCCTGTAATACTTTCCAAAAGAAGGAACACAAGAAGCCAAGTGAAGAATTTTCCCTCTAAGGTTCTGTCCTGTTCGAGACACTACCTCACTCAGGCAGGTAATGGGGAGCATGTATTGGGGGGTGGGGATGAATATATAAATCCCCAGGGACAGAGAGCAAGAATACCGCTCACGTATTCCCTGCGTGTCGTAAAAGGTGGCCGAATGGGGTGGGACCGGGGTCATGGAAATCCTCCCCTCCTGTTTTACTTTCCATAAGAAGGAACAAAAAAGGGGCCAAGTAAGCATTTCTTTTTTCTCAGGCTCAGCCATCGGTTCTTGGCGCTACCCTTCTAACCCGGGAAGTGGCGAATATGTATGGGAAAATATATATATATATATATATATTATCCCAGGGGATAGG
>JAYMFT010381689.1:0-20495 GCA_038088735.1 Panulirus argus
CAAGAGACATGTTTTTCACTTTCTCAAAAATTTGTAAATACTTTCCCTGTCTGTTTTTCCTCCTTTCTCAATTCTCTATATATTTCAATTAGGGTCCAGCCTTGATGTGGACTTTTGTCCATGATTGGAGCCTTCAACATTAAAAGAAAAGAAAAAATAAATATGGAGGGAATGAGTGAGGAGAGTTTAACAAAGTGGATATATGTGTCAGACTTTTGTCCTTGACTGGAGCCTTCTACATAAAAAAAAAAAAGTTAAGGGAACAAGGAGAAGGGTTACACCAAATTAGAAGTGCACAGGATAGAGTAAGTTGGAATGATGTGGTATACAGGGGTCGATGTGCTGTCAGTGGACTGGTAGGGCATGTGAAATGGCTGGGGTAGATCATGTAAAGGTCTATTGGGCTTGATTGTGGACAGGGAACTGTGGAGTTGGTGCATTATACATGACAGCCACAGAATGGATGTGAGCGAATGTGGCCTCTCTTCATTTTTTCATGGCACTACCTCACTAACACAGGAAACAGTGATCAAGTATGAAAAATTCCAGATTCTTGTCTCTGCTGGTGATATGTCTGTTAACATTCTTAGTGGTGCCTGTGATTGGGTTGTTGTGGTGAATGAGTTGTGTAGGTCCTTCTCCATTGTTGAAATTTTTTTAGGGTTGTGTAGTTATTAAAAGGAGGCAGGATGGATATGGGTGTTAGTCTGCTTTCTTGGATGAGGGCTTTGGATGTTATGTTCTTGAAGGAGGTTGAATATTTCTTACCTTACCTTCCTTCCCCAGTATCCCTCTTTCTGGGGATCCAGCAGCACTCTGTTAGCTGGTCACATCCACCATGTGGGACCACAAGTCAAGAAGTTTATTGTTATGTGTGTGTCATCTGTAAGGGATGAGCATCTTGGCACAAGGATTCTTGTGTTATGTTGAATTGATGTTTGCAGTGTTGGAAAGATGGATTGTGTCCACAGTGCAGAGGAGAAAGCTTATCATCTCTTGCCTAGGGAGTGTCGAGTTAGGTAGGTGTATGTTAAGTAGAGGTAAGGTCTGGTTTGGTAGGGTAGTTGTTTAGCAATTCTTGAGTCATTACAGTGGCATATGGTTTTGTTTTTGTCATGTTTGTTGAGGAAGGGGGATCTGTAAGTATAGGTTACTGAAGTGTGAAGCAAGGATAAGTGTTTTATTTCTGCTTGAGGATTGGTAGTTGTTTGGATGGAAGGGGTCTGTTACTGTTGCAAAGAACTGAGTGCCACGCTTATTTTGGCAAGATTGTGCTAGTTTGTTTAATTTTCAAAGCAAAATTCATATATTTATATCTCATCATAATTTTGCCAGAAGTCTGTGAACAACCTGTGAATAAACAAATTGCCTGAAAGTGTCATAAATATTTTATTCATTTAGATGTGGCAAAAAATTTTCTTATTTGGTATGTGTACTTTTAATGATGTAGGTCTGTCAAATAAACATATGGGTGTTGATCATCATACAGTACTCTGTTGAAAAATTAAGTATTTTGTACTCTGTTAGATTAGGTGTTATTGATATTCTTGTCCATGATACTGTTCTAGATTTTTCATTAATTTTGAATATACAGAACAAAGTAAAACACTCAAGCTAGAATATAGGGAAATGTTATAATATAGCAGTAAAGGTGGAGTTATCTGTACTTTTCTGATTTAGGAGAAAAGTTGCTTGAAATTAGCAGCCTATTTGTAGATATAACTTACTGGTCTCATCAGAAGACATTTTTGTTTTTCATACTTGATTACCATTTCCCATGTTAGTGAGGTGGGACGAATAAGGCAACATCCTTTCACCATCTGTTCTTTAGTTGCCCGTGTTTAATGCACCGAAGACATATACCAGGGATTTCTTATTTGAAATTTTGCCAGTTGCTTTATATAGATATAGGTCTGATTTAATTAAAGATATTTAGCCTGAGTTTTAAACAATCATCTAATATTTTCCTTACCAAAATTATCCATTTTCTTTCTAGGTGTTTGGGGAAACAGCACACAATCCTGAGAGTAACTTGGACATAAGAATGCCCAGTCCCTGCCACCTGCCTCCCCAGCAACCAACAAGGCATCCCCCACAAACTAATCTAACTCAGTCATCCATAGGTGTGCCACCTACACAGTACCCCCCAAGTCTTTCACAGTCTGCCTGGTCGTCTCAATCTTCGCTTACATCACACATGTCCGCAATGTCTACTGGATCTCATCCTCCTACAGTCATGGTGGCTCATCCACCCTTTCATCAAAGACCCCATCAGACTTCCAAGATATCTCAACCACATGGAGCACATATTCCTATCCATCCCCACCATCAACAGTCAGCCGTCCATGGGAATCAGTCATATTGGCCCGGTACCAGAAAACACTCATTATCTAGTGGTGGCGATAAACAGCCAACAGTAACCACTGGTAACAGAAAACAATCATTACCTGGGATAGCAAACAGAAGGCAAGCTGTGTATACCATTCAAAATAGTTTGTCTACAGTGCCTCATCATGTGCCTTCTGTAACAGGGAAACAAAATCCCTTGCCTACAAGTACAAACAATTCTGGAAGTGTATTACATGCTTCTACAAATGAGCCTTCCAGTGCCTCTGTATTTGGTGTTTATGAACCAATTCTTGATCGAGCTATTGGAAAAGGGAGTGTTAGAGACAGCAGAAGATTAGAACGTGATCCAGATGGACGTATATATGAAGTTGTGCACACTAGAGTTATAGAAAGCAAACTTAATAGTGGTGATGGTAATAAGAAAGGAACGTTAAAACAAGGTTGCCAAAATTCTGATCACAGTACAGGAGGTCATCTTGGCAGGAAGTCATCTGTTGGGGGAGATGCTGATGCTAAACGAGTACGTGTCCAATCACTCTCTCCTCCACGGTTAAAAGCAGATCAAGTCCATGGACGGAGTGCTAGTGTGCACACAAGAGCTGAGGGGTTACATACTCATTCGTGTAATAATACTAACATTCATGGCAGTCACCAAAGTCTCAGTAGCACAAAAAGTGAAGTGTCCTCACATGGTGGTAATAGACATAACTCATATTCAAGGAGAAGTTGCACAGAACCAATTCCTAGCTGTAAGGAAAGTTGTCAGTGTAATGATAAATCAACTCAAGAAGTAATAGACAGAATTAAAAAAAATGTTGAAAGAAAGGAAGAATTCTTAAAAAGACCAAATCAGCCTATTTGGCTTCCAGCTAGCAAAGCTCCCGTTATTCACAGTGACTATCATGTTAATCCTCAGAAACTTCCACGTCCAGTTTGGCCACCAGCAGCAGCACAGACTCCTCCATCCCCTGGGTCTTTAACAAAGACCCTCACATGTATTGTAGCCCCAAAACAAGAACATCAGGTGAGGAAAACTAAGTCTGATATTGAGCATACTCATGGGTCAGGGAATAACAATGCTGGAGAAATAGATCAACCTGCACCTCTGTCTGGATCACAGACTGGTGGAAAAGTAGAATCACCAGCAGAATCTCTGTCACCAGAAGGAACTAGAACCCCAAATTGTTCTGAAGACCAAAATTTATCCTCAAATCAAGGTGCTTCTGCTGGATTACCACGTTCTTTAGTTGGTAATGCTGTACCTAAGCCGTATAGTGGAAGTACTTCAGAAGCTAATCCAGTCAATATGAGATATGGAAAAGCATTTTTCACAACACTCTCTCGTATTCAGGAAAATATTCCCATACCAGAACTTGGTTCATCCTCATCCCTCACAAGCCAAGGTCGCTCAAGTAGTAAGCAAGGTGACACATCTCGGGGTGTGACTCCTGGGGGTACCCCAAGTGGAAGTGAAACATCCCTCAATTCTTCAGTTATACGTCCAATTCCATTGGCATGGGTTGGTGATAATGAACGTATAAAACAACTTCAAATTGTATCAAAGAGAGCAAAACAGTTTGAGAGTAGCCAGTTAGAGAAGGAACCATCATCAAAATCTGCATTTCACCGTTTTGAACTTTCAAGACTATCTCAACGCTCTAAGATCCCAAATGTTGCTCAAAGAAAACAAGAGTTTGAGAAAAGAGATGGTGAACAGCTTCCACCTGGTAAGTATTATAAATCTTAAAATCAGAGAGAATGCCATGTCTTGATTAATTTATTAACTCTAGAATTCTCTTATTATGTGTACTGTTTGGCATGGAAAACTGTTAGTGTGTTTATAGTTTCCCCAGTATTTTCAAGTAAGATTTTAGACTGTGAATTTTATGAGGAAACAGTACATCATTTTGTAGCATTGTAATTTATACAAAGTCACAGAGTATGTGATTGAGTTCATAGATTTGTGTATTTGAGTACTTAGTTTATAAGCCTGTTTAACTCAGTCATGCTGTTTGTCAGAAATGTTCTTATTACTCTTTAGATCCACTTCTATTTTTCATTTCCTTCCCACACTTAGAAACAGCTTAGATTGTATGTAACTTGGAAATTATTGAATTTATAGAATAATAAATAATATCATATAGTAATGTAGTAGATGATATAACAAAATAAGCATATACATGCATAGGTGGCATGCTTGGCATTTATCTCTGCCAGCTAATGTCCGTTTACCTCATCTCTTATTTAACTAATCATGATATTTTGCATGTATTAAGCCATATGATAGAACTGAAACACACCACACCCTTTAATGTCAAGGTGTACGTAACTTATGTAAGTTACTTTTTATCAAGTTTTAAAGGTGTTGCATTGGTGGCATGGGTGGAAGTCAATGTGTCAGTTAGTGGTTGTTTGCATTAATGTTTAATAAAGTTGCTTGTAGATGGCAGTACACTGGGATGTCTCTGGCAGGTATTTTAAGACCAGGCTATTGAGTGTCACAGTAAAGGGAAAAAGTTTCTGGGTGTGTTGGAATAGATTTGATTTTAGCAGGTAATACTAGGAAAATTTAGTTGACTTTAGTCAGTCATTGCAATGAGTGGGCTGCTCTATATGCCCTGTGCAAAGAAAACCAGCTGCATAGTACATTTGCATATTTTGGATGTATAGTGAGGAAGAATTATATCTTCTTATTGTTTTCTTGGTCAGCATTGGTTTTCAGATATAATAGTATGTCAAAAATGATTTTGCATCTGCCATTGTGCATCAGACATAAAAAACAATAAGGCTAGCACAATATTGATAATACATCACTGGATAACCATATTTTCATGGCTAAGAGTGTACCACAGACCATAACCTGATTGTTAATATATTTTTTTTATACATTTGCTTCTGCCTAAGTGAGGTAGCATTAGGGACAGATGAACAATGGCTTCATTTGCACACATCCAGTCCCTAGTTTTACACATTATATGACTACACCTAAAGAAGCACAAAGAGCTAGTAAAGAAGGTCCAGAGGAGGGCAACTAATGTTGTACCAGAGTTAAGAGGACTGAGGTATAGGGCAAAGATAGAGGCTTTAAATAGGTCCACCTTGGAAGAAAGAAGAGTGAAGGGGGTTGACCTGATCACAATCTATAAGTTTTAAATCAGTTTTGTGATGTAGGCAGTTAACAGTTCTTTAAAAGAATAGAATAGCCTGAGGCCATAGCATGAAATTATGGAAGAAACTTTTTAGGAAAGACATGAAGTACATTTTTAATGTAAGAGTATTGGAGTAACAGGATAAAATGAATGATGAATTTGTGAATGTGGACAGCATTCAAAAATTTAAAGAGTTGTATAAGAGGAGAGAAAGTTCAAGAAATTGGGCCCTATGAGTATAGGACTCCCTCATCGTACAGTACAAGTAGATAACTGCACACACAAAGCTCTCCTTCCCTTCCCTTACATAGGATACTGTGTTTTTTTGCCTCTCATACATGTAGGTTACTAGCATTCATTCTACAAACCTACCTTTTTTCCTTCATACACATAACACTTCACAACATGTAACTTGCATGACTTTATTCTTAACTCTAGAATTTCATTTGGTGAGTGTCAAGTGCTAGCCCAGCCTGTGGCATAGTTGGTTACACTACAAGTGAAAAATCGCTGATGTCATGCAGTATGGTCTTGTCAGAGGATTTCTTTCTTGAAAGGATTCCATTATTTCCCTGCTACTAGACGTAGCGCTGCCTTTGAGCTGCAGGACCCCCTGAAAAGACATCCTGGGTGACATCAGGACCCTTTTTCAGGAAAAGGTCTTAGGGTAATTATAAATGAAAGGTGTAATTTCATCACTGGTAAAGAAAGTTCAAGAGATGGGGCTTCATGAGTTTCGAACTCTCTCCCCATACTGTTCAAATAAGTAATTACACACACACACACACACACACACACACACACACACACACAAATATATTTGGCAGGAAGTCTTGTATTAGAGGGATTTGGGAGACAACATTTTACAAACCAGTTGCTAAAGCCCCACCTGTGGAGGATGGCAAGGGAGACATTATCTGGTGGCTTTACAAGTGTAAAACTCTCTTTTCATATAGTATGAATAGGTAATTACTCTCACACATTATAGAATAGGAAAGATGAAACATATGCTGGCAGATATTAGAACAGCTTTCATTTGAATGGTTAAGGAAATAATTAGGAAGCTATTCACATCCTACATCAGACCAGTACTAGAATATTTCTCTCACATTTGGTCACTGCAGCTAAATAAGCACAAGGAACTAATAGAGAGGGTCCTGATGAGGGCAACAAAGATAGTACCAGAAATAATTGAGCTGAGTTACAGGGAATTTGCCCACCATGGAAGAGAGAAGAGTGAAGCATAATCTGATTACAATCTTTATGCTTTTAAACCAGATTGGTGTTGTACCCAGTGAATAGTTCTTTGAAAGATTTAGGGATATGACAACCAGGGACATAGCATGAAGTTAAGCGAGAAACTTGTTAAAAAAAGATGTAAAGAAGTACTTTTATAGTGTAAGTGAATAGCATATACTGAATGAGGATGAGATAAATGCAAACAACATAAAAAAATTTGAAAGGTTGTACAATAGTAAATCCCATCCCATACAGTACAACAAATTACACTCACAGGCTTCTGTGGTGTAGTGTTAGCATTACTGACGATGATTCATAAATGGGCTTTTCAGTTTCAAATCCAGGGTGTGTCAGTTGGCACATGGCCAACCCAGCAGTTCATTCCCCCTTTGGGGTTGGCCAGTAAATGAGTACCTGGCATAGGCAGTGATGTATGTATAAAGTGCACCTAAGAGTAAAGACATAGTACATATACAAGCTTAAGAGTTAGGGCAACGTGAGTTTAAAGCTGTCTCTCTTAAATGCTTAGATTGTAATCACAAATAGCATTTGTACACACACACACACACACACACACACACACACACACACACACACACACACACCTTTTGATATAGATATTTGATTGTGATTTCATATTCATACAGACATCATCACTTTGACATTCATATTCAAAACACAGGGAAATTATAAAGACATAGTGTCATTTTACAGTTGCAGTGGATAGGCTTTCTGTTTTTGTGTCTTTTCTGTTTAGATATAACATTAAAATAACTTACCTGTTTTGTGTTAGTCTCATTTGTGTGCATGTGTAGTTTGTTTTGTCATTTGTTTGTCCTATATTGTCTTTTGTTTTTGCATTTTTAAATTTAGGTTTTGAGTTTGAGTTTGGAACTCACTACAATAACTCACCAAGGCAGCGTAAGAGTGCTGAATTAGTGCGAGTTAACCTGGTATCTCAGGACCTGTCACCATCACCCCCAAAAGTGTTTAGATCTCTTTCTGATGGAGGCAATGTCTTCCCTGTCAGTAGAAGGCTCTATTCATCTGGCAATGGTAAGTTTAAGATTCAAAATACTGCGGCATTCTTAGATAAGGGATGGTATAAAGTTGTATAAAGAAATTTTATATTACTTTCATTGAATTCTATCTTGACACCATGATCTTACGTAATAGTTTTGCTTTATTTTTTTTTCATCTGATATACTTTCTCTAAGGGTACAAACCTTTTGTGACAATGAATTTCCCAAGTGTCCTTCATTCATTTAACCTGCATGCTAGTTATATATTTGTTTCTTTTTGTATAATGCTTTGGCTGATGATTGACAATAATTTGCCTTATACATGTTTTGCTGTGTAATTATCGTAATATCCATTTGCCCCATTGTTGTGTTTCTCCATAATAGTTTTAACCCTCTCTATGCCATGTAGAAACTATGTAGAAACATTAATGATGCTTTTACTTTTCAGCATTTGTTTGGCTTGTTTCGTTAACTTTTTTTATATTTTCCTGTTTCCTATGTTTATAGTAATGTATGGCTTGTTTCTTTAATTTCATTTTCTTACTTCCCATGTTTTTATTATTTTGAAGCATGTTTCCTTTACTTTTCATATTTATACTTCCCATGTTTATAGTACTGCGAGGCTTGTTTCTTTTACTTTTCATTTTTATACTTCCCATGTTTATTTGCAATACTGCAAGTTTCTCATGTTCTGTATCCATAAAACTAGATTATTAATATATGTAAATGAAGATTAGAAGTGCTTGATTTTTAGCTTTAGTGAAGAAGCCCTGTATTTAGTAGTGCAACCAGATGACATTTATTTATTTTCAGTAAAGTAGAACATGCAACATCATTTGGGGAACATGGTATTGTTTGAAATTATCTGACCCAAGGGGAAGGCTGTTCACTCGAGGCCCCATATCCTGAACATGCATTTTAATCATACAGCTTTTTAAACTTCTGTATACTGTTTTCATTCACAGTTTCATCAGTTTATGGATTCCATTCATCTAAATCTTTGATGTTACGAAAGTTTTTCTTTACATCCTTCTTAACCCTTTCAGGATGTTAGAGTTCTGAAAAGCGATGTCCCTCAGAATGTGGACTTTTAGCAATATTTGAAAGAATGAAAACAAGTATTTTAAGCTAGTTAAACACCACTTGGCTTTAAACATTGCCAGATAGACATATAAACCTTGGTGCAGCCTTTAAATTTGAGTGTGTCCCCATAAACCTAGGACATGATCCTCCCTTAAACTTACTCCTGCTTGGGAATTAACTTCTCTTCCAATACTACTTTCAGATTCACTGTGCTTTATCCACTAATTCTTAGAATAAACGAGTCAGATACATTTGTCAACTGAATCATATGTACTGCATTCTTAAACAAGGGCATGGGTTGGGTAGCACATGGTGTCTTTCCACGGCAGTTATATCTGGCTAATGTAGCATTGTTGATATTTCTACCTGTTAGCTAGAGTTGGGAATGACATCTGGCATTATTACATATAAACATGAGTGAAAAGATTTAGCCCTGAACTTTTACATGGTTTGTCTGTAACAGGCACCCACAGCTGTTGTGGGATTAGAGTTAATAAGTTTCTTACTTAATCCTTAGACTTCTCCAGAAAATTCTGGTACCCTTCCCTCTGAATGTCAGTTTTAAGGAAATTAATGTAATTTTCTTTTTATTACTTTTCCATCGTGAGATTATCGTAATGTTAACATTTATAGCATCCAGATCCATTGAGAAAATTGTTAGATTGTGGAAATTATATTTCATTCTAAAAATTATGAAAAATTTAGAAAGTAACTGTGTTGCTCCATATGAAGATATTTTCGAAATGAACAGATTTTCTGTTTTATGTACTGATGAAATTAAGGTATAAATGCACTCGTATAAGTTTTATGTAATTTTTTCTTTATGGTAGAAAAGCACATTAAGTATATACTTAAGAAATTGTAACTTTATCAAAGTCTGGTTACAGAGGTATGATTGGAGATAGCTTTATAGTACAAAAAATATAAAGGGATGATTATGAACTTATAAATGGATTTCAGAATGTATTTATGGGTGAAGTAAGCATATAACTTCAAAAAAATTCATTTTCTAATATGTATATTTTGCAAAATTGATATACAGTAAACATTCACAGCACATATTGGGATACTCTGATGTCCATAATCTACCAAAATTTTACAGAAAGATTGTTAAAAATAGTAGAATAAAGTGGGTTGCACTGGGTGATCCGTTGGCCTTAAGTTTATGCTTAAGTTTACCGTATGGTATTGCTGGTAGATTCCCGTTTTCTAAATCAGAGAGAATGGATGGATGAACTTCGCATATAGGGGAAACATTTCTAAAGAGATATTCATAATCTTTTAGAAGGATAGTTGTAAACTTAATGTGAGAAGTGTACTTACACCTCATGAGACATTTAATTTTCTTGTTTATTTTGCAATAATGATAATCAGTAAAAATGGACAACATATACAAGTGTATCCATAACTTACCAATATTCTGATGAAAGTTGTTAACACTGAAAGGGTAGATTAGCGGGTGGCAGCACATATGGGGATATTTGGAGCGAGAATGAATGGATGAACCTCACATAGGGTGGAAAGGAATATTTGATGGATGTAGAGAAAGTTGAAATGCGTACATTAAGGTAAATTGTTTGCATTTGACTGTAGATGAATGATAAAAAAAGAGGGTTAGTATCGTGTTGTGACATGTAGTTGCAATTTTTTGCCTTTTAAAGAATGCTTATTTTCAGCGTTTTCAAACTGGATAGAAATTTAAGGCTGTAATCAGGTCTTCCCTTATTCTTCTCCTTATTATGATGGGCTGCTTTGTTGTCTCTGGCCCTTCCCTGTAACCCATCTCTCTTATCTTAGGTGCCATCTTTGTTACCTTCCTTTGGGCTTTTCTTAACTTTGTTTTTGCATATGTGGTTACTAGTTTTGGGAAGAATATTCTAACTTCATTATAAAGTTATAGATGGCTTACTGACATTTTTATGGTGACCAACATTGCACAGGTAAGAAATGCCTCAAGTCATTGCCATCTTGGATGAAAATAAAAAAAGGGTGCAGTTCAGGAGCATGTTTAGGGGGGGGAGTGATGGGGCCATCCCCCCCACCTTGAACTAACAACTTTCTTTAGATTTATTCATTAATAGTGATAATTGATATTTTCTTTAAATTACTCTAACCCTTTCATCCCTTGAAAGGAAAATCAGTATATATTAATGTTTATTTAACTGTTTCAGGGATTAATGTTGGTGACTAATGTAACAACCTTATCAGCTTCACAACCCTCTGAATACACTGACATGAATGTGTGATGATAACATCCTTTATCTGCAGTACCATTTTGATTTGTTTCATTGAGCAGAACGTTTTTTGATATTGCTATCAGTATGTTATGTGTGTTATGAGAATAAACTTTTACACTTGTATTGCTCAGCCTTTTAACCTTGTATATATGTGCCATGTCCTTAAGTCCTTTTCACACACACACACACACACACACACACACACACGCATACACACTAGCCAATGCCAGGTATTCATTTTATGTACCACCCTAGATGGGAGGATGAACAGCTGTGCAGATTGTGGACTGGCTGACGCTAACAGGATTCAAACCTATACATGTCTGGTCCCAGGTGACCTGAGCATGTATAGTGGTCAGTAATGCTAACCACTATGCCACAGAGGTCTGCACATGCATGTGTGTGCTTGTGTATTTGTGTGTGTATGTTTGTATGTGTGTGTGTGTGTATGTGTGTTGGGGGGATGGCTGGAGTTGCTCCATTAATAGCTAGTGCCATTAGCCATCCAAGATGAAGTAGTGCATTAGAGAACATTGAGAAGAGAAAAAGCTAATGGAAGGAAGTTTAGAATGGAAAGACTTTATGGCATGCCTTTTCAGATGTCCTGGAGATATGTTTTCCCTATGAAACCCTGATTTTTTTTTTCCAGTTTGTTTAAAAGATTTAAATAAACTTACAATTTCAAAGACATTCATTGAAAAATAAAAAAAAATCCAATCAGAGGTATATTTTGCCTGCTACATTGTCTGATAGTGCATAAAAGTGCAGGATTAAGGCCTGTATTTCAAGAGAATTGCTGTTGCATGTTTATTGCCTGTTTTACCTATACTGAAAAACTTATTACTAATTATGTTTTATATAATGCATATTTTTTATAATCAGTTGATTGATAATTTTTTTCATATTGTAATAGCAAAATTATAATTTTCTTTATAAATACTATTTGCATCAGTTAGATGCACTTAAGATCAGACAGTTAATGGCAATGCTGCCTCCATTTTTGCTAGAAATACCTGTTTCACTGCAAAGGTGTTGAATCATTTTGTAACTAGGCAGCCAGTAATTGCTCTGATTGCAATATTTTGTGAAACAAAGATCCACCCAATACAGTCTTACTCAGCATGCCCAGTTCTCAGGTCTGTGCAGCATTTCTGGACCCTTCCCACCAAACTACTCTATAACTGATAACCCCCAAGTAGAAATGTAAAGCTCACCTCTGCCTTTGCCTCACACTACAGTAATCTCTTCTCACAGATCCTCCACTCCCAGTAAATATAACACAATTGAGATATATTCCAATATGCAAATTTATGTGATACTTTTTCAGCCAGTGATTGTTCTGAGTACACTATTTCATACAACAAAGATCCTCTCAGACCATTCCCACCTCATCATGCATGGCACTCAGTTCTGTGCAACAGCTCTAGACCCCTCCTTCTCAAATCATCCTATAACTAATCCCAACCCTCAAGTAGAAATAAAAACTTACCTCTACCTCACACTTCAGTAACCTTTAGTCACAGATTCACCCCCCCCACCAGCAAATTAAACACAGATGAGGTAGATTCCAATATACTAAATTATGTGATATTTTTGGTCAAAATGTTTATAGAAGGTCCATTTTAAGAAAACTTTCTTGATGTATAGTGTAATAACTAAAAAATATGTTTTTAGGTGAGATGGTACATAAGCACGCTAGTTTGATAGATAGCATTGAATCAATTCTTGATTCTTTTCATTAAATTATGTTACATAAATACTTTTTTTTTCAGAGGAATTAGATAAGTCTCAGTCACCTGGAGCAGAATCAGCTGATGCACCACGCCTTAGCATGAATCGAACAATCCCCATAGGTAGCACACATATACACTGTGAGCCACCATCACAGAGGCCTCAGAGTGATTCTGGTAAGCTCATTCTTGTAAATTTACAGTGAATGATTTTAGGTTTTGTGTCACCAATGGACGTATTGGATGTAGGAATGTAAATGTAAGTGTAAGAAGTAAGAAAGGAGAGTTACTAAATCAGAAGGAGAAAGTGAAAGGAAAGTGAATAGAGTATTTTGAAGGACTGAGGAATGTGGTGGAAAGTTTTGGTATCATTTGTTACATACATGGAAAGAAGAGAGATAAAAAGTTGAAGGTAGGAAAGGCAACTGGAATAGATGGAATTACAGCAGAAATGTTGAAGTATAGAGGAGAAAGTGTGAAAGACTGGATGCATTTGATATGTATTTAGCATAGAAGCAGAAGGTTGTACCAGAGGAGTGGGCAAAAACTATTATTGTTTCTTTATTTAAAGGAAAAGGTGCTAAGGATGTATGCAGCAATTATAAGGGAATAAGCCTGTTAAGCATACCAGGAAAAGTGTGTGCAAGAGTGTTGATTACTAGTGATGGCAGTGATTGATTGCAGAATAAGTGGGGAGCAAAGGGGTTTAAGGAGAGATAGTATATGTGTGGATTAGATATCTGTGGTGAGAATGATTGGGGAAAAGTAGCAAGCAAAGGGTAAGAGGCTGTATGCTGCTTTTATGGATCTGGAGAAAGCATATTACAAAGTCCAATGAAATGCTGTATGGGATGTAGTAAGGATGTATGGGATAGGGCGATAACTGCTGGGTTGTGGGAAAATCTTTTGTAGAGGAGCATATGTGTGTGTAAAAGTGGATGAGAGTTGAATGAACATTTTGGAATATTTGTGGGTGTGAGGAAGGCCAGTGTGATGTTACCATGACTTTATAGCATATAATTACAGATGGAGGAATAAGAGAGATGAAAGCAAAACTAGGGAAAAGGGTTGTAGAGATTGAGTGTGGTGATGCAGTTCGGTGGCTAGAGACAAGCCTGTTTGTGGATGATGCTGTGTTGTTTGTTGAGAGTGAAGAGGAGTTGCAAAAGGTTGTGATTGTGTTTTATTGTGAATGTAAGCATAGGCAGTTGAAGGTAAATGTAAATAAAAGTAAAGTGATGGTGTTTAAAAGGAAACAGAGTGAAAGTATATATTTTGCAAAGCCTTACAGAGTGAGAGAAGAAAGTGTACTAAACTGTGTCTTAGATATGAGGGAAGAAAGAATGAAAGAGATAACAGAATTTACGTATTTGTGAGCTTTCTTGGGTAACTTTGGTGATATGGAAAGAGAGATAAGGGAGAGAGCAGTAAAGGGTAGAAGAGTCATTGGGTCCCCTAATAGAATAATAAAAGGTAGAGAAAGTGAAGAAAGGCTGAAGGGATAGCATAGTCTGCCTGACCCTGAAGTATGCAGCTGAAATATGGACATGGAATGAGTCACAAAGTTCAAGAATCCAAACTGTGGAAATGAGTTATTTGAGATGAGCATGTGGTATGACTAATGAAATGAAGAAAGTAATGAGGGGGTGTATGGGAGACTTGATATGGAAGGGAATGCAAAGAGAATGAATTGTGGAATGGTAGAGTGGGTGAAACGTACCTTTGAGGTATACTGTGAGTATACAAGGAGAGTATATGATAGTACGATTAAAGGGGTTGATTTGAAAGAAAGACCACACGTGAAGGAAATAGAATGGAGGGAGAGAATGAGGGAAGAATGCAAGGAATGGTTTATGCAAGGGAGACATGTAAGGATGGATACGTGGAGACTCTTTCGAAGTGACCACCCCCTAGATATGAGTACCTGGAGGGAACGGGCTTCAGAGATATACATAGATAGATAGGTAGCTTCACCAATAGGTTTGGAGTTAACGAACCTCAGTACCAAATGTTTTTGTGGTTAGTTGTTGTTTATATTGTTTTAGATTTATAAATTAATCAGTATCTGTTAATGTGACTGAATTTTCAGCAGCCATTACTGGTAGTTAGGCATTAAGAAGAGATATGATACTGAATGAGGTCATAACAGAGAGGAGATTTCAGTGTCTCTTTATATCTTAGTAGACTCAAGAAATGTGTGTATATTGAAGGAAAAAGAGATCACTCTTTTGGAATGTTTATTCAACATATAGTGCATAATTTGTATTCTTCATCTTATTATCTTAAATTTGACGTTGATAAAAGTGCATCATAACTTTTTATCACCTGTGAACACTTTTGAATCAGAACATGTTTCCACTGTTTAAGACAGAGTACATCAAAAGTTGTACTTCAACAGAGTCTTTAATTGGATTTATGATGATGGTACAATGTATATCAAGGAAATGTGCAGTACCAAAAGTTTGAAACACTAAAAACTTTGCTTTAGGAATATGTTTATTTGGCAGATCCATTAGATTTCAGCTGTCCAAAAAAGTCTTTATAAGCTCAGTGAAGGCAAATGCAATTTCAGGGATAGATGTAGAGTCTACCATCCAGAACTCTGTAAATCATCACTAGAGAACAGATATTTGAACCGGTACTGTATGGCTCATCAAGTGTAAGGGACAGTGGGATGCATATGTAGAGATGAACATGATTCAAAGCAGTGTAACCAATAGAAATGAGACATGGCAAACTTCCACAAAATGTTTTTAGGCACAAACTTGGAACAAGCAAAGAAAGGGAAGAACCGTGAGAAATGACAGTTGCTAGCCTTTTCTTACTACTTATCTTGACCAAGGAGAACTGTATGGCTTCCTTTTATATAAATTAGGACAAGCACCTCTTGAAACCCTATACCTATGTTCTTCTGGTGTATGATTATACTTCTAGCTGTAGCTCTCCCACATGCTTCCACTAATTGTCATTACAAATACTGGAGCTCATTAGAAGTAAAATCTTATCCATCCAGACTTTTATTGCACTGCAGTTGAACATTTCATTCAAGAATACGAATCTTACTCTTACTTATATTTAGTCCTAACATTTATCAATGTGACTTACCATTCTGCTTGACTTCTTTGCTCCAGCTAATAGATTAGCATCGTCAGTATACGGTGACTTTGGTAACTTCCATTCTCTTTCTCAGTAATTTTGCTATATGTTGCTGTCACTGTCTCACTCTTATCTCCAATAATATCTCATCAACTTTCATGGATATTAACAACCTTGGTTAAATCACATTCTTCCTACACACTCAAATATTTACTTCAGAATACACACTTATACCACCATATTGATTCTTGCACAAGCACTTTTTCTAATATAAATGTTTTATCAGCTGTCAGAAATCTTTCATGTCTTTAGCAGTAAGTTAGAAAATCCCAGTCATATGCCCTTTGTAAATCCTTTAATGCTGCTTTCATTTTCTTTTTATTGAGCTTTATTGAGTGCTATCTTCTGTGAAGTAATGCAGAAATATGTTTTACACACCCTGTTCTTTTCTTAAATCCACCTTGTTAATAGGACAGTATCATGCAGGAGAACTAATAGCTCATTGTTTTTACAGCCACAACATGAGTGCTGATAAGGTAGAATATAAAAAAGTGAAACCAAGCAAGGAATAGTTTTTGTAATTGTATGTACTCCAGAAACACATAGGCTGCAGATTATTGTCTGAACATATTGTAACCTTAACAGTGTTTTGTGTACCTGATACAGGTTTAAAATGTTATTTGTTTGTAATATTCATAAATTTTTGCTAAATTATAATATTCCTTGAGTTTATGAATTGTAGAGAAGCTGTTTATCAGTATTTTACCTGTGCTAAGAAAACTAATGTGAACATATACTGAAATAGACAAGTCTTTTTATCTCTTTCTCTTGCTCGTTTGCAGGTGTGCTTGAGAGGGAACGATCAAATTCAGTATGCTCACAGGTATCCATGTCAAGTTTGTGGTCAACTCAGTCCATGGATGAAACTGGTGTTGCCAGACAAAAAGCTGTTGCTCGCCAAAACTCATACTTGAGTGCGCTCTGTTCTCCTTTACCAGGTGAGTAATGCATCAAGTTCACTCTCGTGTTATGCTTCATTACTTAGTCAGTTCTATTTTCTTCCTGTTTTTGAATAAGAGGTACAGCTTTTGATGTCTAGTTTACTTTTTGGAATAAACAAGGTCAAAACAGTATTCTAAAACAATTATGGTTTATGTTTGTTAAGAGAATTATGGGTCATATTTCTTTATTACTCTGTCCATAGATTGCATAAATACAGGATTTGGAATCAGTTCTTGTTATTTCAAGTATGTATTAATATACATAAAATTTTAAAGATTTTATCGAAAAGAATCAATGAAATCAGAAATAATGCTTCCGTTGAATAAACTTGAAGTATGTGAGCTGTTACAGCAGCGTCATATAGATGATTTAATCTTATTACAGTTTATAGTATACCCTGAAAGTATATTTATGAGAACTGTGTAAAAATGTTTCATAGATACCTTTGTTATGTGAAGATTTATTTCAAAATATATGTGACTACTATTTGTGTGTTATGAGGAAATAGTTTTTACACTCATGTTGCTCCATCTCTTAACTTTATCTGTAAATATCATGGTTTTGCTCTTATGTCTGTATGCATCTTCACACACACCTTATTTAGTTTTGCTCTCTAAAGATTTAAGTATGTTAGATATGCTTTCAGGACAGAGCCTTAAAGAATTTATCATCCATATCTTGATATGTCATAGAAAAGAAAAAGGGCTCAATTTGTGACAAAGGACCCATTCTCCAAAAAGAAACAGTTTCATTGGTAGTTGTATACAGTTATCTGCATGGGTACTTTAATTGCAACCATCTGTGTGTGCACCTCAGTCAACTTCTTTACACAAATGAAAAGGATGACAATAGACAGGTATTTCATTTGAATCATACCATCAGAAGATTTGAATGATCAACATACCAGCAACACTAGTCTTGTAAGTACATAAAAATCATTAATTTCCTTTTGTGAATACTGTATAAGTGATATGGTCCACAAATATCATGATTGTTAAGATTAATTTGTTAGGTATTTGCACCGTTTTAGTTATCATTTTGTTAATGGTTTTATATTTTTTGCACCCATAAGGCTGTATGGTGCTGTATATTGTGTAGTTTGTTTGGCATGCAGCACGTAGCTGTTGTATTATTCCCATTGGATTCTTGTGCTCCTTTGCTTCATGCTGTTTTGATCTTTTGGAAAATTTGCTTTTGCCTTTGCTTTGTACCATTTTGGCTTTGACTGTATTGTTAGATGTAATTTTATAGATACTGAAAATTCCAAGTGCATTAGAATAGTACAGTGTAATAAGACGAGAAATTTGCTACTAAGAAAAATAAAAACAAGGCTTCGCATACCATTTTTGGTAAAAGGAAATGGCATCTGTGCTGTTGTCGTGAATCTCACCCTTGCTGAGTTATTTTACTTTCCCACAAGAACATACATATTATAACCTTTTAGTAAATGACTTGGTCAAAATTGAGTTTACATCAAGAGTAGAAATGCTTTTTTATTTAATAGAAGCATCATATATTCTGAGATTGAAAATAGAAATGAGGCTGCTGTGCCGTAGTTAATATACCTTAAGTATTTTGGTAGTATAGAGAGCCCCTGCTTAAAGACTGGTTGACGTTCTTGGAAAACCTGTTGCTAAGTGATCCATTGTTAAACAAGCAGTGGTAACCTGTTACTTTAGCAGAGTTACATTCCAGAGCAAGACTGTGGAATTCACACAAAATAGTCTGGCTTAAGTGTAGTTTATATTACGTTTATCATTCAGTTTAGATGATATTAAATGAAAACATAGTAAAATGTGGTGATGAAGGCTTAAGGTGGTCGTAGGGTGGGATGAGGTGGAGTGAGGGTTACTTGTCTCCGCTAAATGCATAACAGAGGATATTCTTACAGGAATGGAGGCATTTATCCCATCTTCCTCCAAGACTACTTCTTCCAATCCATGGTTCAACCATTCCTGTTCTGAGACCATTCAGACAAGGATTAGGCATATTGGGCTAGGAAAAACTCTCCCACCTCTGGCTCCCATTCAGGTTTTATCACTGCCTGTAACCGCTGCATGTGCATTATCCGTGAGGTGAAGCTTTCCTTTATGCTAAGGAAGTATGACAACCTCTCCTTGTCATCACTGATATGTCTTTCTAGTCCTTAGCTAAGGGCATCACTAACAACTTCTGTCACTCTTCCTTTCCTTCACTTTTCCATCCTGACGGTACCATAGCTGTTTCTCCCATTGACAAAGCAACTGTCTTTGGTTCCCGTTTCTCCTCAAACTCCACCTTGGATGTCTCTAACATTCCCTCACCCCCTAATGCTTCCTCGTCCTAATCCTATGACTCTTCCTGTAACCTCTTTTCGGATTGTCTGAAAAGTGCTTCTTTCTCAAAATACAAGCCAGGCTTATGGTCTTGCGGGCATCCATCCCCATTTACTGAAAGAGTGTACCTTCTGAACTTGCACCTGTGGTTGCTCGTCTACTCCATTTCTGTTTAAAAACCAAAACTTTTCCTTCTCCTTGGAAACATGCTTTGATACATCCCATCCCTAAGAAGGATGACTGTTTTGACCTGCTAACTATTGTCCTGTTGCTTTGACATCTACCATTTCCAAAGTCTTTGAATCCTTCCTCAACTCCCATACCCTTAAATACCTCAGAAATCACAGTCTTCTCTCTGATCACCTGTATGGTTTCTGTAAGGCGAGATCCACTGTTGATATTCTCTCCTGTCTTACTAATGTCTGGTCATCATCTCTGAAAGATTTTGGGGAGTCATATGTAGTTGCCCTTGACATATCTAAGGCTTTTGCCAGGGTGTAGCATCAGGGTCTCATCTCTAAGCTCTCTTCTTTTGGCTTCCCTCCCTCAGTTTGCTCCTTGATATCTAGCTTCCTATCTGGCCAATCTATCTCTGTGGTTGTTGATGGATCAGACTCCCCCTTTTCTCCATCAACAGCAGTGTCCCTCAAGGGTGTGTCTTATTCTCTACACTTTTTCTCCTTTTTTTCAATGATTTCCTCTCCTCCACAAATAATCTAATGCACTCATACGCTGACGACTCATCACTGCATTCACCCACATCCTTCAATTCTGCTGCCACTTCTCTCACTTGAGATGCATCTCGCCTTGACACAGCTTCCACAATAAACTCAGATATGGACTGGATATCTCAGTGGGGTACACAAAATCTTGTTACATTTAATGCCTCCAAGACCCAAGTTCTACCCATCTTTATTGAAAACTCCTCACAACTCTCGTCTCTCCTTTGACGGCTCTGTAATTCCACCTCGCCTCAATGAACATACTTGGTATTACTGTAACATTCACTCTTTCTTGGAAACCCCTTATTATGGGAATAGCTAAGTCTGCCTCTAAGAAACTGGATGTCCTGTTTAGATGTTGAAACTTCTTGTCTGAACAGTTGCTCTGTATATGCAAGGGATTGATTCATCCTTGTATGGAGTACTGCCCTCACATTTGGAGTGGTTCTAGCTCTGTTGCCTTACTTGACAGAGTTGAGTCGAAAGCGATCCAACTTATAAACTGTCCCAGGCTAACTTCCAAACTTGACCCCCTTGCCCTACGCCGCAAT
>JAYMFT010381700.1:0-36042 GCA_038088735.1 Panulirus argus
CATTGTCGGTACGAGTTTATAAATGTTAGAGCGGATAGGAACTGGCAAGAGTACTTATGTGAAAAAGAAGTAATAATGATAAGCAAGGTATGATTAGGTGTGTGGTGCTTGTAGGAAGATGGTAGGACTAGCCTGGTAGTCCCGTTTCAATGAGACAGGAAGTAAGACCAGCAATCCTGACCTGGAGAGTGTAGGATGGTTCCAGGCACCACTTTAACGCTCCTCAAGGCAGTGACCTTTCCTTCCACACACTCCTCGATGCACCCTTGAGTCTTTTATCTACCATATGGCTTACTTTAGCTCCTAAGATCCCATCTTATGTTATATCCACTCTCAGATATTTAAAACACCCCACTTCTCCAGGTTCTTTCCATTCAAACTCTCAAAACTAACATTACTCTCTCTCCACTGCTAAACTTAATAATAACCTTACTTTTATTCACATTACCTCTCAACATTCTTCTTTCACACACTTCCAAACTCAGACAGCAGTTGCTGTAGTTTCTCACTTGTGTCTGCCAGCAGTAAAATGTCATCAGCAAGCAGGAATCAACACCTCACAGGCCCCCAACCCCAACAGACTGCACACCTGCTGCTCTAAGACTTCCATTCACCTCCCTATCCATAAACAGGTTAAACATCCTTGGTAACATCACATGTACTTCCCACAATCCCATCTTTACCTGGAAACATTCACCCTTCTCTGTTCCTACTCACACACACACCCTACTCTTTTCATAAGAATTCCTCACTGTTTTTTGTGGCTTTCCATCCACATCTTACATTCATGACACCTTCCACAAAGATCTCTGTCAACTCTATCATATGCTTTCTACAGATTTATAAATGCCACACAGAAATTCCAGTTTCTCTACTCATTTCTCAAATTCTTCAAAGGGAACACCTGATCAATACATTGTCTACTACACTACAGCTGAAGCCACATTGTTCCTTCCTAGTTTGATATTCTGTGCATGCTGCCACCCTCTCAATCACTAGTCTCCAATACAAGTTACCAGGTACATTTAACAAACATGTACTTCTGTAAATTGAACATTTACTTTTATCCCTCTTCCTTTTATACAACGGCATTATTCAGGCATTCTGCAAATCATAGGCACCTCACCATGAGCCACACATACACTGAAAATCATAACTACCATTTAAAGACAGTATCAACTTTCATTGAAAAATTTTAAGTGCATTCTCATATAGTCTGGCACCTATGCTATACTTCATCTTAAAAATGGCATGCAACATCTCTTTTCACTAAACCACCTGCCATGACACTCTTGTTTCACATATCTCCACATCCTGAGCTGCTGGCAAACATCAGAATAGCTTTCAAATATATGGATATTCAAATCCTTCAAATGCTCACTCCGTTTCTTCATCTCTTCTTTGCCTGTTACAGCTTCCTCATCTGTTCTCATCACTGATGCTCCCATATCAAAAAATTTTTTACCTGAAATCTGCCAATACCTTCTCTCACCCTAACTCTCATTTGCCCTCTTTTTGAGTCGTTGCACTTTTTTTTTTGACCTCTTGCCACTTCTAGTACATTTCCCATTTACTTGCACTCCTTCCTTGCAGGTAATGACCATACAAATCTCTTACTCTTTTAATAACAACTATTATATATATATGCTTTACCCTCTTACTCAAGAGTTCCTTTCATCATATGTCTGGATTCTGCAGCACTTGTGACAATGGTCATTTCCATCACATGGGACCACAGGGTATCAAGTGTAGTGCTTGCAGGGGATTGGTAGTTATTCATGGAGTGGTTTGGATGGGAAATACCTAGCGGTTGTTAATTATGGAGTGGTTTGGATGGGAAAGGCCTAATACTGTTTTAGTATGTCCATTCAGATATATAGTATAAATATGGCTCCAAAGAATAAATTGCAGTATATTGAAACATTTCTGTGCTATACTCTGTAAAGAAATTCAATACAATATCAATGAACAGTAATTAGTGAAACCTGCCTCTGGGACGACACAAACTTTGGGGAGTGAAACCAGACCAAGCTCACTGAGGAAGGGGCGGGCAAAGGAAGCAGCTCGAATTCCACCAAAAGGACCTGAAAACCAAGATGAAATAAATTTTGTGTAAAAGTTTTAAACAGTACTAATATCTTGGTGGTCTGTCAAACATCAAAATCCCTCAGCAGACCCTAAAGACTGCAATTTTTTGACCATCCTTACTTAATTGTTTACTATATTTCTACCCGTTTATATTTTTTCATCTTTAATGCTATTTTGTAGGTGAGCTTGTGGCAAAATTTACAATCAAATATTGTGTTTCTTAGGAAGGACTTCCTAAATTTCATTATGCCTGACCCTATACATTTGTTGAGGTTCAGAGGTTTTCATTTCTGTTTGTTAAAACCTCAATGAAAACCACAATTTGGCATTCAATTCATGAATAACAACTTTTTCATTCCTAATCCCATACAGCATGTGGATGATCAGCTGTCCTAGCCATGTACATCTTACACTATGAAATTTCATACCCATATTTGAAGGAACCAATAGTTCCCTTACTGACTACAAAAGCATATAAATATCAGTCACCTGCAATTCTAACCAGCAAGTAAAAATACCTACATAGCTTAGTTACCAAGAGATACCATGGGGGGAAGGCAGAGCAAGAACACCCTAATGGATCCTTGCCCTTGTATGCATTGTAAACAAATGAGAATTTGCGGGGTTCAGATGAAAATAACAATATCATATTTGGAAAGGCAAGTGAACCATGAGGAATGATTGCAAGTGTAATTTTAGAGGAAGACATAATCTCCAAACACAGCGAGGAAAATTAAACAAGGATGACTCAATAGGTCATAAGAGTACACAGAAGACTTAAATGGCAACAATATTTAAATGCCTATATACTGATCCTAATTCTATATGTCTATGATGAACTTGGTTCAAATGGCTCAAATTTTTGTTTTTACTATTTCAAATACTGATAAGATTCCTCAGGTTGGGGTAGATAACAATTACATTGTGGTCAAGATTGAAAGGGTTTTATTAAATTAAAGTAAAATTTGGGGTTTCCTTTATTGTGATTAAAGATAAAAGCATGGATCATACACACCATTTATTACTTTTCATCTAACTGGCATATATTTCCTGATTTGCAGGTCTGAAAATACAGCTGCTGGAAAAAGATGCACTTCCTATTCGCAAAACCAACTGAAATCTGACCTTTTTGGTAATGCACATCATAAGTCTGAGATTAAGTGCAAAGAGGAGTGATATCAGGACTTGGCAGCCACCAGTACACTGAATCCTGCCACACACAGGATAATGTGGAAAGAGGTACATGGAACTATATTACTGATTGGATCCCAGGCCATTTTTTTCAAACTGGATTTAGCACATTACTGAGAACTTATCAGCATTTTGATGGGAACTTATCACATCAGTATCCTGACAAGGACATGGGGAAATAAAGACACGTAAATAATTGGCTTTGCAGTTGATTGCAAGGATGGATTATGACTCCAAAAATGAACTTGGAAACCTAAGTTCAGGAATTACTGGTCTGAGATGGGTGCTATAAGTCATTCAAAGCTGCAATGGCCTTGGGGGAGAGCACACCAGGTGACCACTGGGGTCCCTACACTTAAATGTTAAGATACTTTCATTGCATTTCCATGAATACGGCAAGGTGACATTAAAAAAGTCTGATTTGCTCATACATCATCAAAATTAAGCCTTTAATGTTCCCCAGCAACTTCTGCCCATCATTGCCAAAGAATTATCATACTGATGGAACGTAATTAAGTGATCAAGAAAATTACTGGGAAAACACAGATTTAAATAGCTAAACTTAAACTTGGGACAAGGCTTTTTAGATTTCATGTTTATGTATGACTACAAGATTGGATATGAAAAAATATTCTCCACTGGCGATGCTATTTTTAATGTGAGGCATACTAATGATTTTGAAAATAGGCTTAGATAAATTTTATTTGTTAAAGCACATTACAGAATGGACAAGACTGGGCATGGAATCAGAAATAAGTCTACAGGAATGTGTAGATATTAATTACTTTAAAGCAATACATTCTGATATTAATACACTGGAACAATGCAACATCTATTATTGAATTTTGTACTTAAGCTGTCCAGTGCATTACTTAGCTGAAGTCAACCAATTAAAGAGCTTTCAGTTCTTGTTACTCAGTACATTAGCTCCTTTATATTCAAATGGAGAGAAAGACTTTCAATGTGTGTAAAGTAAAAAATGCAGATTTTTAACCCTATGAAAAATGACTGATGTGTCCCCAGGTGGCACCCTCCAGATGACAGTATCTCAAGATTTTCAATAATATTTCAGACATCATTTAATTGGAAAAAATAGGAAAACTAAAGAAAAAAATTGGATAAATTAACCATATTAGACACTGTACAGACATTTAAATTTGGCATAGTGTGTGTGTGTGTGTGTGTGTGTGTGTGCGCACACTTTGCTTATAGCATGTTTGATGACTTTTGCCAACTTATCCATCAATGTCTCTTCTCTGCCACCACAATAGATTACTGGTCCGTAAAGAACTTTTCCCAGGGCAAACGACTGAAGATCCTCCAAATAACTAACCCTCTGATCAGTGCCACAAAGACTGTCACAATTTAGCCAATAATCAATGTGGGGCATATAAGTGAAGATGCCCAGGTCATATGTTCCCCATTTGTGTTATGTGGATAAATGACACACTAGTTTTTTCCCAGTGCTAACAGTAATGCTAACTGTATTTGCTTGTGACATGTGGTAACTCTACATACCAATAAAGCATGCCTTCTAATTTAAATTTTTGGTGTGCACACAAAAATGCAGGCCTTGTTGTAAATGCTAGTTCTGGTGGCAAAGAGATCCATTTAGGATGTTACTGTTAACAAAAAGGATCCAATTAAATCCTTCTTTCCTTTTAAACAATTATAATGATGTTGTATCTGATCTCAATGTGCATCTGCTTAGACAATGTATACTCCTTGAAGATAAGAGGCCTGGAGAGAAAGGCCTTTGGACAGAGCCAGGGAGAGAATCTTTTCTGCTAATTCTGAGAGAGGAAGAGATTTGCAAAAGCCTTTGCTCATCAGGCAGTGGAAAACCACATTATTATCCACTGGAAACAAAATTTGGCACCTTGGACTTAAAACATTCTGGGATATGAAAATTCAAGGGCCAACACATTTTATCAACCTAAAAACTACCTTTGTAGCAAGATAGCATGATATATTACTTCATTATGATAAAGATTAAATGAATTATTCAATTCCAGAGAGTGACAAATGATGATCAAGCCTAATTTTGAAGATGTGTAGCCCTGAACAACATTTTCTGGAAGGTTATTCCAGGCATTAATAATGTTGTCGGTAGAAAAATACATTGTACAGTCCAGATTAACTCGGTGACATCTAAGTTTTAATCCATTTCCTCTTGTTGTTAATGCTGGGGCTACTGCAAAGAAATGTTCAATATCAACGTTATTGAATCTCTTAAGTATTTTGAAACAGTCTATTAATTTGCCCCTGAGGCGTCTCTTGCTTAGGGAGAACACGTTTAATACTAGCAATCTCTCCTGATGTGGTTAATTAGGCAAGGAGGGAATCAATTTAATTACTCTTTACTGCACTGCTTCCAGATTATGAATGTCCTTACTTATGTGGAGGGCCCAAAACTGCACTGCATGTTCGAGGTAAGGTCTAACTAGACTTAGGTATAGTGGCAATATTACATCCTTGCTTTTGTACATATAGTTTCTGTTTATAAATCCTAACATCCTATTTGCTTTCTTGGTAGCTTCATTGCAATGCTGGGAGAATTTGAAGTTACTGGAGACAGTGACTCCTAGATCTCTCACACTTGAAGTGTCCTTTACATTGTGGCTCATCAGTTCATAGTCAAATTTTTTGTTTAGGTTTCCTACTTGTAACAGCTGATATGTATTGACATTAAATGGCATTTGCTTTTACTAGTCCATTCAGCAATTTTGTCTAGATACTCTTGTAATCTTAGCCTGTTTTCTTCCATTAATCCAGCACTGCCGATCTTTGTGTCATCTGCCAATTTGGATACAAGGTAATTTAGTGCTACATCAACACTGGTAATTCAAATGATGAAAATTATAGGCTTATGTACAGATCCCTGGATGACTCCACTAATAACTAGCGACCAGGGTGATGATTCTCAATTCGTTACTCCTTTCTGCTTCTTATCAGGTAACCAGACTTCAATCCAATTTCCTATGTAACCAGTAATCCCCAAGGCCTGGACTTTGTGCATCAATTTAATGTGGAGGAATTTGTCAAATGCTTTCTGGAAGTCAAGAAATATTATATATATTGCTTCTGTCTTGTTGTTGGTATTGAATAATGGACGATAAAATTCAAGGAGGTTTGTGAGGCATGATCTATGTCTACTAAAACCATGGTGTGTATTATTGATCAGGCTATGCTGTTCCAGATAGGCTACAATTTTATCTCTAACAATCAACTCAAGAAGTTTACATATAATTGATGTGAGGCTAATAGGACGGAAATTATTAGGCAATTAGCGACTTCACTTTTTGTATATAGGAGTGACATCTGCCAGTCTCCAGTCCTGTGGGACTATTCCTTCCCAAAGCAGTTTATTGAAAATCTGAGTTAACTGTCCAGCAATTTTGTGTTTTATGTTTTTCATCACTAGGGGATAGAAACGATCAGGACCTGGGCTTTTCTTAGTCTTCAACTTATCTATCTGTGTTAATACTTCTATAACTGTGACAGTGAATTCTTGTATCATGTGCGTGCTATTTATTACTGTCTCAAAATTTGTGTTGTTGCTTTCAAATATGAAAACAGAACTGAAAAACTTGTTTAGGGTTGTTGCTACGCTTCTGTCATCCACATTGGGTTCCTCTTTCTTGTCTATTAAGGGTCCTATTCCACTCCATATATGTTTCTTATTATTAATATATCCATAACATCCTTTAGGATCTTTATTACTATCTCTTTGTGATACTTGCTTCATATTCTCTCTTGGAATTTTTATCTCTTTGTGATACTTGCTTCATATTCTCTCTTGGAATTTTTGATAAGAGCTTTCACTTGTCTTCTGATTGTGTTATACTATGTTGCAATATCTAGGTCATTGTCTGATTTCTTAATCTTATAGAGTTTATTTCTTTGGTGTATAGCTCTTGCAATATCTTGAGTATACCATTCAGGCTTGTTATTGGTTTCCTTGTTTCTGTCATGCATGGGAATGAATGTGACTTGATGGTGCATAAATTTATGCTTAACATTGGCCCATAATTCCTCTGGGCATGAACCAATGTGCAGCCCATTAAAATTTGCCCCTTTAAAGTTAAGGGTGATAGTACTGGCTTTAGGAGAGTATGTTTTGATATTTACATCAAACCTAACCATGTTATGATCACAAGTGCCTAAATGTTCTCCAACATGGGTATTCGTTACTAAGAACTCATGGAATACAAGAACTAAATCAAGTACGTTAGCACCCATCATCGGCTTGGTGATGGTTTGGTAGAGAAAATTGGCTTCAACAAAGTTGATAAGTCTAGTAGATTCACTCTCTACACCTGAGATAGTTTGCTAGTTGATTTCTGGAAGAAAAGGCCTGCACTTACATGACAAACCAAGGGGCCAACAACTCCTTTTTATAGAAATGAAGACTATCTTTGCACCTCCACCCAAGGGCCTGCACTTACATAACCCTCCAAAGAATGGAACCCTATCTTTAATATAATACATCTGTCCACTTCAACAGGAAGTCACTGGAAGTCTTCAAGGCATGAAATTTTGGAGGTTCTCTGATCTTGTCCACCAAACTAATGATTTTATGTTTTGACGAATTTCTTTGGGAGAATATCAGCCTTCTGTAGGAAAGAATTTCTTTTTCTACATATTAACCTTTTTGGCCTAAAGTCTCATCATATCATTGCATACAGCTTCAAAACTAACTTTTCTAGAAGTTGCTCTTGTTGATGATGAGACACCAAGGTGTGGTACCTTTAGGCTATTGCAGCCTCTGTGTACTTCTGATTTTGTTTCTGAGTAGACAAGACTGCCAGTTTGAGAGTTCCAATCTCTTCCTTGCCATGTAAAGCTTTGGACAGGAATTGATGGGACTTGTCCAGGTTGATGTTAAAACTCACAATGAAAGGTATTCAAGATGCAAAGCCCTTGTTTAGCACATTCCACCTTGAAGCTGAACCCTCAAAAAGTCATTGGCTAAGCTAGACCTTTCACTTCTGTGAATGTTAGGTTTGGCAACAGGGATAGAATTACTCCAGTAATAAACTGTAGAGCTTTGCATAAACCAAATGGCATCATCATGAACTGCAAGGTTTATGTACCAATTCTGAATGTCTAAAACTTCCTCAGTCTGGGGTGTACAGTACTGAACTAAGCTTGTAAGCGTCCTTCAAGTCTAGGCAGACTGTCTAGTTGTTTAATTGTAAGGTCTGGTAAAAAGTGCAAAGTGGTCATTTTGACCGTGTGTTTCTGTATGTGGGTTTTTAGAAAAGACAGATCCAAAAATATCCTTTTCCTGTTAGACTCCCTTCCTTAGACCAGAAAAAGATTCAATAAAAACTTGTTCTCATACAGGCAAAAGTCTAAGACACCCTTGCTTATCATCTCTACAGTGTATTTCTGTAATAAGAGAATCAGGGGTGTCCTAAAATTTTATTTGATGGGTGGCAGATATTTCCAACTCCATCCCAGTCCTCTTTTTAAAATAAGATACACCCACTTGTTGAACTTCAAAAATCTTGAAAGTTCTGAAGTTGACCCAAAACTGGCAAGGAGCTATTAGAAGGAGAAGCTGCCTGAAGACCTAGCTCAATGTCCTTGAAAGGGTTGCCTTGAAAAGGCACCCTGTCTCCAGTAGAGTCACACTTAAGTCCAAAAAGACTTTTCCTTTTCAGAGAAGTATGGACAATATGTCAGAGCTCCCTAAAACTATTCCTTTTCAAATTAGAAGTAATAGAATCCCTGACTCAATGCCTTCTTGCACTTAATAAAATCAGTTTTCTTCACAATGACATTTCTAAGAGCTCTAGGAGGCTTCTAAATGGTTTCATTAAGAAAAAGGGAATCACAGAAGGGTGAAGATTGCTACTTGGACTGCTTTCCTTTATCAAAAGCAGTCAGCTTTCCTTTATCAAAAGCAGTCATCTTTACACTGTAAAATTTGAAAATTCAGGTACATAATATCTGTATGGAATCCTTATAAAGCTATATAAAAAATCTGGAATGATTAGGACCTGGTATTGCCTAATGTTTTATGTTCTGGATTTCTGAGTGTTTAAAAAATACATTGAGAGAATCTAACTTCATGCACTTAGCAAGTTTGTCCTAAGCTATACACCAGTATGACAGTCACTTCTTTTGAGCTATTTTTCTTAGATATAAGTGCAGTATACTTGCATTTTCATGCACTTCTTCCCCTTGAAATATCATTACACAGTAGTCTCTTTTATAATGCTATAATGAGGGTTAAATAAATGTGGAATGATAAAAGAAATACCTTGGATGACTACTCACAGAGAGTTTTGACACAGAACAGAAACAGGAGGTGCTGTGGGCAATGCATGCATAAACCACTCCTGCTCTTTTTCCTCTTAGAGGAAAAGGTAATGACATAATTTTAAAGATTTCTAATGAGTCCAGAATTCTGATGTCTTGGGTTTTTATGTTGAGCCTGTGTTAATCACAAAGTTGATCTTCATCATATTTTAAGATAAAGAGCTTAAATTGATAAAAACTCACCCATGGAGTAGCAGACAATTGCACAAGGTCTGTGTTTATAAGAGGCTGGAGGAAACTGGTCCATCATACTGGTGAGTGCAGGCGGGAGAGCACAGTTATATTCTGGGGTGACAATGATCATGGCATTGGCATTCTGAATCTTGGCATTAGTATCCAGCATCCATTGTGGGGCTTCATTCAACTCCCTACGAAACTGTAGAGGCTGGTAGACATGACCATCAGAGCCCAGTGTCAGAGGATCTAAGAAAAAAACACTCTTTAAGAAATTCACCTTATGTAATCTCCATATTGAACATGATTCAATGTACTTTTGATCCAACTGACATGTATCAAGATACCCATAAGAAAGGAGGAACAGAAAAATTTTGAAAAAATATTGTGGATAAGGCAGATGAAAATCCAAACCTTTTCCATACATTTGTCAAAAGTAAATTGTTTGTTATGGAGCAGCTAATGAGATTAGGGATTCAGAGGGAAAAATAGCTGAGGATAATTGATACAAATAACAAGTTCAAAGTGTTTTCACAGTAGAAGATACTATAGCCCCATCACTAGTGAGGTGGGATGGGAAGGAGGCTTTAGACAACATTGAAATATCTAGAGAAGGCACTAACAAAATACTAGAAGGTCTTGACCCATACAAGGCTCATGGTCCTGGTGAAATTTCACCATATGTACTTATGATGTATGCAGATACAAAAGACAGACCTCTTGAAATACTGTTCAAGATGTCACTGGAGAAGGGGAAAGTGCCAAGGGAGAGGAAAAGGGCAAACATCATACTCATCTATAAGAAGGGAGACTACGAAGAGGTGCTGAACTACAGACCAGAAATGCAGTTTTGGGGAAAGAAGGTCAGGTGTAATGAACTTCTTAGATTCTTTATCAGAGTGAGCTCTGTTGTAAGCTAAAGGGAAGGCTAGGTAGATTGGTTATGTCTTGACTGCTAGAAAGCATACGACACAACTGCATGGGGGGCTAATTAAGAAGCTGGAATACCAGGCAGGAGTAATGAGGAGACTCCTCCAATGGATAGATTATCTTAGTGAAGGACACTAAGGACACATGTCAGAAGAGCCTTTTCCAAATAAGTAATGGTCACCAGTGTTCTTTTTTGGGACCGTTACTCTTCTTGATCAATGTGCACGACTTGCCGGGAGGTATTGACTCCTTCCTCATTGTGCTTGTGTATGATGCAGAAGTCATGTGGGAAGTGAAAAGTGAGGAAGATTACATCAGCTTACAAGGGGACCTCAATAGACTCCAAAGTTGGTATGATAAATGGCTGACAAAATTCAGCCCAACCTTATGTAATGAGGGTGGAACAAAGTGAAAGTAAGCCTCAACATGTTTATTGTCTAATAGGAAATAAGTTTTAGGATTCTGTGAGTGAGAAGGACTTGGAAGTCAACATCATCCTAACTTGTTGCCAAAGTCCCACAATAGGAGAACAGTAAAGGAGGCAAACTGTCTTCTAGCAAATACAAAATAGCTTTCAAGTATATGGATAAGGAAAAATGAATTAGGCTGTTCATATCCATCAGAAGGCCAAAATTAGAATATGCTTCTCAAGTTTGTTCACTACACCTAAAGAAGCACATAGAGCTAATTGAATATGTCCAGAGGAAGGCAATAAAGATGGTATCAGAATTAAGGGGGCTGAGCAATGGGGAAAGGCTGAAGGCTCTAGACATGCCCATCTTGGAAGAGAGAAGATTGAAGGGTGACCTCATCAGATCCATTAAGTTTTTAAGACAGTTCGATGACACAGACAGTGAATAAATTTTTAAAACAGATAGATGACAAAGACACTGGACAGTTCTTCAAGAGATGTGGGGATAGGGCAACCAGAGGAAATATCATGAAATTAAGTAACTTGTTAAAACTGATGTAAAGATGTGTTTTATATTATAAGAGTGGTGGATGAATGGAACAGAATGACTAAGGACATAGTTAATGCAAACATAATACAAAAATTTAAGGGGCTGTATGATAGCTGAGAATGTACAAGAGAGGGGGCTTACGAGTGTAAAACTCCTTTTCATACAGTACAAATAGGTATTTACATGGCAAATATAGTTCACATTTTGAAGTTCACGGCTGTTATTCTTCTCAGATATTATTATCACATAATGCTTATTTACCATTCAAAACACTTAATCATCTAAAAAAAAAAGATAAACCACTGCATTAATATATGCCAGTATATGCAGTGTAATATGCTGCAACCAATGACTCTACCAACACTGTAATCCAAGCCCCCAATTTAAAGGTTTGAATAATAACACGTTAGGGCTTATAATTGCAACAGATTTGAAAATATTTCTTTTCCTATCTTATCATAATCTTTAAACTGGGGAATCCATTGTGAATAAAACTGGTGAACATGTTGTTGTCATACAGACCATTGTTTAATGACTAATCCAGGCCGTGTCTCCCAAGCCTACCAACCTCACTAAGTTTCCCCTAAAGATAGTGCTCGCCTTAAACCAAACAACCTCACCAATTCACCCTAAAGGAAAGTGTAAAGAGTAATCCAGGACAGTGCTCAACCCTATCCCCTTAACCTCTGTGATAACTTCCAAACTGCAGACGAGGTGAAGTAAGGTCAAGTTAGGTTAAAATTTACTTGGAATGTTCCCTTTAAACATTTGCCTATGTGATATGATTAAGGCTAGGCTAGGGTGAACATTGGCCTGGATTACACATTTTATGCATTGCCCTGTGGAGGGCCACTATAGTTTAAGATTCCAAAGAATTAATTCATCAGAGCACTGCAGTGCATCCATTTGAATAATTCATCGCACTAGACACTTAAGAAAAGTCACGTTCAATATTTGGCAGGCTACCACCTTCAGATATTTTTTCTTTATCTATTATTAATTTTTTTTTATGTTAGCTGAGACGGCACGGACAGCTGAGGCCTAATCAAGGTCATCCCATTAACGCTATATATATATATATATATATATATATATATATATATATATATATATACCCTAGCCTGAGCCAGGTACCTGAAGAGGATGCTAAAGATTTTTTCAATTGGTGGTTATAACTTGACGATGATTGCTTTAATGACCCTGGCAGATGATGGTGCTACGCCACAGGTAACCAATCAACTAAACAACCGACCGATCAGATGGTCTAGTCTTCTACAGAAGCCGGGGAGGCGACCCGTTCTGTGTGTACAGCTTTAGGAAAGACGACAGAGGCAACCACAAATTATGGATCACAGGTAGGGATACTCGCCTCCCAGGAAACAACGACAAACATTGATCTGAAACTGTCAACCAGAGAGTAAAATATGACCGAAATTTAGGAAGCAAAATGTAGATTTACAACGACTTACTGATCCATGGGTTTATGATTCACAGGTTCGAGAGATGAGTACTGATTCAAGGGTTCGTAATTCATTAGTTCAAGGGATGAATAATGATTCAATGGTTCGTGATTCACAGGTTCAAGAGATGAATGCTGATTCACGGGTTCATGAATCACAGGTTCGTGAGATGAAACACATGAAATGATAAATTCTTTGAGCTTTTGCCAAGGGAAGAAAAATATATATACTCGAAATTTGTTTCGGTCGTTTCGCGCACACTGACAACCCCACCCTCAGGAGATGTAAAGCTATAAAGGAGAATTGACTTTCATCCGAGACGGTAACTTGTTCACTTCCGTCCCAATCATTCCTCCTTTTGGGAAAGTTTTTGAAAAAGTTTACCCTCTCGTTGGTCTGTCTTATTCTTGAGGCGGAATGGGTGGTCACTTGACGCGGGGAGCCCCCTGGGCGTGTGTCTCATCGACTGTGACGCGGGCCCGGCGGTAACGACGCTCGTAAAGTACAGCGCTCGAACTCAGCTTCGGTTCTCTACTTCGACAGATTTCAGGGTCGGTGCCTCGTAACCTGTGTTGAGGGTCATCAGAGGCGTCCTGAAGTCGCCTCAGGTGGGTGCGACGGTGTGTATAAACTGGTTATTACTGTGTGGCCTTCCCATGTCCTGTGACGTTACTTTCAGTTATATTTGTTTGCGAGTCATTGCATAGTAAAACAATCCTGTTGATTTTTCATTCCTCTTCAAACGTGTTCGACGTTTCCCGGAAAAACTATGTAGCGTCTGGAACAGATCAATGAGCCATAGAGGAAAAATCCTCACTTGGCTTCTTCCTCTTTTCTTTCTTTCCAAAAGTAATAAAGGAGGGGAGGATTTCCAGTCCCCCTCGCTTTTATCCCTCTTCATCGTTTTCGATGACACTCGCTTATGGGTTTGTATCTGTGTTCACTTAAGGTCATAGGAATATTTGGATAACTCATTAATCTCTTTGTATTAAGGTTTACCTTAGTGCGCAAACTCGTATCTAAAAAAAGAGATCTTCAGCTGACAACAGAATAATCATTTGGACACAGATGACTATATCATACATAAAGATATAATCTTAAGAAGCGTCGTAAGTTGGAACGAATATATCAGGATAGACATATATATATACACACTCATTTATCTGTTTGTAGCCAATGTCACCTTTATCATTAACTCTCATTTACTATCTTTCCAGGTGAATGGTGGTCCCATTTGCCAAGGGGGATGTTTTCTGACGTGTGCAAAAATATTTTTCGTCTGTGAACATTCCATATTTTCAACCAGCGATCGTTTCCAGACATGTGTTTGCAAATGGAACGAGTGGAAACGAGAGAAAAAAAATGTATGTATTTCGCTCTCTGAAAATGGAACATGAAAAACTCGTATCTCTTTCATATTCTGTTCAGCCAGATATCTGAAGCACAATTGCTTTTTCATGGTATACGTAACAATATACACAGGTTGGCGAGCAAGTACTCTTCGAGAGATGCTCTTGGTCATGTCCAGGAGCGAAGGGGCCTTCAGCGAGTGGAATATAGCTCAGGGGCTCTTAACTCTGTTTCTTCACCGTCACAATCCACATACACGTCATGATGAACAGCTTTTTTTCCCAGACGTTAATGTGGAATCAGTGGTTAAATGACACCGAGTCCAGTAAAATTATGAATCAGCAAATACTGAGTAGTGGTGGGAGGGATACCTATTGTCGAGGTGACTCCTGTTACCTGGAATATGCTACAGGACATCAGGGATGCCAATTACAGGTACCTGCGTACGTTTACTGTCAAACCCAAATACTTGTATGAAACTATTTTCCATATTCCTTAACATAAAGGTGTTCAAACACACACATACGGACAACCTCCTCCTCGTACTGTACAAACAGGCAATTATAAATGTGTTTTAATATTTCCCTTAACATAGGTGGCACGATCTAAAGAAAGTCTTTTTCTAAACAAAGAGGAACATCCTCAAGCAATGTACCAACACACACACACACACACACCTCAGTGCCACATCTCGTCAGCTCAAACAACATTCTGAAATGTGTCGAAGCATCCCTTAAAGCTTCTCTGTTGATTCTCTTACACGATACTGGAGCAGCGTGTGTGTGTGTGTGTGTGTGTGTGTGTGTGAGGGCCCAAGCGCTGGGAGCAGCGGAAGATATTGCCGACTGCTGCCCCGCTATAAACACCAGACCAGAGATACCGTATATTCCCTCCCTCCTCCCTGGGTGTGTGGGAGACTGGCTCGCCCGACCTCTGAGGACCACCACGTCTTGGGGTCTGATCATCAAGACCGATGGTGGTCTTGGAGCCTTACGGACCACGGGGGGGACGTGTGCGAGGTTCGTGATGACACACTCGGGGTGAAGACCTTGGCAATTCGTTTTGGAGAGGTGGTTTACGGCGTCGGATGTGGTATACACTGATACGCGAAAGTTATGAAGAGAATCGATGGCTCCCAAAGAAGACATCACCGAGGGTAAACTTTTTTTTAAGGTATTCCATGTATAAACTTCTCCGAGGAACCGACTGTGTATCGCCACAAAGGAAAACTGACTTTATTACGAACAAATCTTAATGAAGTGGACTATCTTTCATTTACACACTCTCCGGTGTAATAAACGGTCAAAGAAAAGCAAAATAGCCTCGTCACCTTTTCTTAAACACACTCAGAATTAGGATGATGAGAATCAAGGTTTTATAAGTTCTTTTTTTTTCATTGTAAGGGCGTTCCCCCAGGCCTTTGGTACATAGCTTAGCAGTGAAATATTAAAGTGAACCTTTGGTGATTGGCTGTCAATATTTTTGACAAGCTGGTAATCATATTTGTCGACGTATATCCTCGTAAAAACAGATTAAAAACGTAAATATTATCCAAACAAATATACTGCGAACCTTCAAAGTGTTTTATGTTGCAAGTGTTGAAAGGCGAAGATAAATGACAATACAACATTACTTTTATGTCTTACAGAATTAACAATAGACCATTTTTAGCGGATCAATTCACACTAAAAAAGATATCATTCGAGATATTAAAAGTGTCTATACTGAAACAAAAAAAAAAAAAGCAGGTAGCCTCTGTACCTGTTTAATTCAAATTTCACTTCGACGGACAGAATTTATGGAGAGAAATGTGGCTCGATGATTCCTCAAGATTATATTACTCGCATTTCATCTGCGGTTCGAGATTCATTGAGCCTGTTTAATCCAGGGCTGAAGATTAAATGACGGTCCTTGGATAAGGCTTTGCCTCTATTGCGTTATGGAGGCCTCTTATCTCTGCGGAGGTCTGAAAAATGTGAAGAAAATCACACACACACAGACACACAGACACACACACACACAGACACACACACAGACACACACACAGACACACACACAGACACACACACACACACACACACACACACGCACACGCACGCACGCACAGAACAGAGAAATCTTTGAAAAGAATAATGAGGACAAGGCAAAAGATAATCCTCAACTCTTCCATAAACTCATCTGTGGCAAAGTGTCCCTTATAGAGCAGCTAACCAGGTTAAGGGAGTCGGAGGGAAGAGTTATAGGTGAATAGTGAAGAACTGAATGACAAGCTCGGAAAAAATATGACCAACAGACTGTTTGTCTTTCAGGTGAAATGAAAACCAAGAGATTCGACACCCACATGGTGTGCAGTAAACACGTTTATGTTACAAGCTGCGTGTAGTCCACCCCCGAAGCTGAAACGATGGTAAAGGAAATGGTTAGATTAAAGATCCAAAGAAAACGTCACTTTCCAGCTAGGTATCATAGGGGAGCGAGTGATTGGAGGCCTTAGGCAAGTGGTGGTGTTTCAAGGCTACTCTATTTTTTTTTTATTCCGTTGGAGGCACTAGTCACGGACAAAAGTCCACATCAAGGCCAGGCCTTGATTGCAATATAGAGAGGATTATGAGAAGGGAAACAGAAGAGACGAGGAAATTACTCGGTGAACTTTGAGCGTAAGGAGCAGCTCTCACGCAAATGGGAAACAGATAAAGCCTATCGTACTGTTACCGTCTGATCTCAGAGTCTCTCAGCGTCAGCGGAATCAACACAGAGACCTGGGGCCTCGAAGCGCCCCATGGCGCCAGACGCTGGGGCTCCTTCGTCTGACCATACCATAACGTTTACGCGAAGACAAAGCTCGAGGGCGTATGTAGTGCAAACAGCCGGTAATCAAGGGGGCCCAGCTATTCCTCCGTGCAATGCAGAGGAAAAGGAGGTTTATGTAAGATGACTACCCGGTACCCTTGTGAGATAGATAGATAGATAGATAGATAGATAGATAGATAGAGAGAGAGAGAGAGAGAGAGACCACAGGGGAGGACGGGGCAAGGATGCGACAGCGGCTTCACTACCTGTACCTCAGTGCTCTCCCGGCAGTGTCTCAAGGACGGACTGCTGCCACGCCGGTTCCACTGCATATGTGTATCGCTGTTCGATTTATGCGGTGCTTTAGTTGTTGTATACGTCTTTCTTGGTGGATCAAACACACACACACACACACACATGATATATATATATATATATATATATATATATATATATATATAGGTGTTACCAGACTCCACCCGCATGAGGTTGCACAGCTTGGGAAAAGTCACATTTATCAAAGCTGTATTATAGACAGTTGACGAAACGAGAGTACAATCTCGTCAAAGAGCTTCCCGCTTCAAAGGAGTCTATCCTTTCCCGGCTACTGAGAGCAGCGCAGCTCTTCGGAGATGCGGGACCTCCCTGGAAAACGGGTGCTGTATCTGTATCATGGTCGGCTGAGGATCACGGAGCCTAGTTGTGGGGTTACCTCCACAGCTGTAGTGGCATAGGTGTAGTGTCACAGGTGCAATAGCACAGGTGTAATGGCATAGCGACTTTGGCATCGGTGTGACCGCAAGGACGCAGTGGAACGGGTGCAATAGCTTACGTGTGTGTGTGTGGTGGGAAAGTGGTGTGGAGAGATACAGTTGGCTAACTGGAACTCAAGAGTGTGAGTCATGTTAGGGCTGGAGAGTGAGGTACCAGGGGGTAAAGACAGGGTAAAGGGCCATATGTGGAGCCTGCGGAGGAGGAGGAGGAGGAGGAGGTGGTGTGTTGCCGGCGCTCAGGAGGAGTGAGGGTGAGGACTTGAGCCTTTTAAAGGACTTGGTAAGACGTAGTAGTCTGGCCAAGGGGCTTGAGAGAAGACGCTGTGGCAAAGGGAGTGGAAGGGGCAGAGGCGGCGGCGGCGTGGTGGAGGAGGAAGATGGGGGCCATGGAGGAACAGATATAGGAGGAGAGGACGACGTTGAGGTCCAGAGGAGCAAGGAGAACGGGAAATGGGATGGAAAAATGGGCTTCTCTTTACTGCCAATGGGAGACCTAGAAGCGCTGCCCACTGGAACCATAGGCGATACGTACAAGAGTAGGAGAGATTGTTCTAATACACACCTAGGCATTATGCCTTACAAACCGTTGTGGGAGGCTCTCGTATTTTTCGCCAAACTCATCGCTCTTGAGCTTACGGAAACCACTGACAGTAATACGTGAAGAGACTTTAAGCTGATAAACTAACTTTGTCATCCGTAATGTTATAGCTATCTGGTCACTACGGGTATGACGAAGATCTTTTGTGACCTCTGCAATCTTTTCGCTCTGCTGCTCACGGGATGAGCATGGCCTCCGCAACAGATGAGCTATAGATAGCTACAAAAAAAAAAGAGAAGAAACTAAAGAAGACAAATATAGAACAGGGAGAGGAGTACCGGGGAGAGGAGGCGTAGTGGGAGAGCAACGCAGTGTGTGAGAGGGGCGCAGAGGCGGAGGAGCGGGGAAGAGACCAAGCGTGGAGGCAGATGGGCGTGGGGGCAGAAGGACGTGAAAGCGGAGGTAGGAGCTCGGAGGGATGGCGCGTGGGGTAGAAGGTCGTAGTATACGTGGCGGCTGCAGGAGTGGCAGCGTGGGCAGTCCCAGGGTCACCGGCGGCGGGTCCCTGTGGCCGGCAGCCGGCCCCACCCTCCCTCCACACCACGCCACACACCTAGGACGACGAGAAAACCCACCACACCACAAATACTTCAACTAAGGTCGAACATATACGTCGGACATATCTTCTTTAACATCTCGCCATTCGCGTCTTTGAAGCCAAATTTCGACACAGGCGAAAATCTAGTCCTCTTGCATTGTCCATCCTCGTGTACCTTTCCTGTGATCATTCCCAGCGTCATGTCATCCCTCCTCTTTTCACAAATTGATTTTGGCACTCTTCTATCCGGATTATATCTACCCCAGCATCTGTTACCTTTCCTCCGCCCCAGCAGAAATCCTAGCAGCTTGCATGGCGTTTCCTCAACTCTCCTTCCAGAGCATGTTGTGTAGTACCATCTGGTCCAACGGGATCGTGCGAGTCTAACTTCTTCGCGAACTTAATTACTTCCTATTTCTTCAAGTCAGTGTTTCCCGACTATAAATTTCCAGTCCCACCCTGACAGTACTGAAGGTTCCAAATCTTTTAAAACAGAGGGATGTCCTCCACGGAATAATCAGGACCGTACATAATAAATCGCAACTGTACTCGAGCAGTATAGTATAAACTATCATGAGACTTTGCCGTGTGTACCCGACCTCTCGGGAGATCGATGGTGCAGATAGATTTACGTTTTCTTTCCACAAACTCCAGTCTTTGCCATTATCGGCGGGTGATATACTGTGGCAGATATGGTCATCCTGTAACGGTAGCGTGAAAAGATTGTTAGAGGTCACAAAGGGTCTTTTTCAGACTCTCACTCACCACCAACTTACCAACTCCACACACAACAGGTCAGTACAGTCACCCCGTGAGATAACGCAGGTCATATAGCATCGACTGACACGAAAAGGTACGTACAACCTTATGCAATCTCTTGCGTAGTTTTCATGCAAGGTCGCCCGTTGTCTGGCCTCTGAGTCAGAGTTCAAGAGACTGTGAGGAACGGAATGCTTCTGTAATTAAGCTCTCACATGGTTGGCCGAGCGAACAATGCATCCGTCTGGTGGCAGAGCGAGGCGGGATCCTCACCCGTGATCAGCCAGGGTCATCCTAGGATCTAGCTGGAGCCTCTCCTCACACGCAGGAAGCCTAGAGGCAAGGGCGGGTATGGGAGAAATGACCCGGAGGCTTTTGACGTTTCTGTCTCAGCGAAGGACACGCAATTTAACCTTGATCATCACTTTAGTGCTACCTCTCCTCACCGCCTCTTGCTCCCCACACACACACACTCACTCCTGTCCCTCGTCCAACGCCATCTCTCATCCTCTTGTACCAACTTCACCTTCCATTTCCCCCCTTTTTTTGTCATTTGTTTCATACCACATCCTCCTCTCTTCACCTTGTCCCTTCCTCCTTCTACTCAATGCCCTGTTGGCAGCGCGGGAATCCTGCACGTGCCCACTGGCGCCACACCCCGACCGTCCTCCAGAGGTCGGCCATGTCGCCTCAACCACGCCCGTAGACCTGACGCCTTCGTCCAATTGATGTGCGTGTGTGTAAGACAGAGAGAGAGAGAGAGGGAGAGAGAACCAGAAAAGTTTGTCTGGAGCTGCCCAACCTCACTCACACTGCGGTGAAGGCCGTCCGCAATTGCGTAGAAAATTTCAAATGAAGGTCAATATATAGACAGATATATAAGAAAGTAGCCAGATACCATGTAAGTGAAGAAGGAATTAGGTAAATAAGTAAATCTGCGCAAAGGAAGTTACTGAGATAAGTATGGAACTGTATGAAAAAGTCTTGCGTTTAAAGAGATGGTTGGCAAGTCAAGGGGACAGATACACAGTTCAGTAGATGGATGGTAGACAAGACATGTAGGGATGAGGAGGCTCTTGTCACAGCTCCATCAGTCATAGTAAGGTCACACCCATTCATCTGACCTTGTTCCACCTTCCACAAGCCACCCTATCTTGCACGCTCCAGCTGCTCCCGTCCACCTCACACACTACAGACATCTATTCCTAAACCTCCACTCATCTCCCACGATCATCTCCTCATCCCTATCCCCACGAATAGCCAATCAAGTATTCACCATACCCTCTGAATTGTACTTCCTCTTCGTAGACGCATCTTTATCTCACCCAGCGTTTCTTGTTCGACCCAGTCCCCTGAGTAGATGCCCTTGAGCTCTTCTCTATGCTTTTCCCCGACCGACACCTCCCTCCCTTCTCCCTCACCTCTGGTCGCCCACCACACCCCCTAGATCGCTACCTGCTGGGGGGTAATCTGTGAGTGAGATCTACCATGGCCATCGCCTCATCTTCCTTTTGGATCCACCTCCTAAATGTCAATGCTTTGGAGTTTAGTGTCGTCAACCCGAGGTCTCTGTTTAAATTGAGTGGGTCACACACAGTGTTCTCTCGGAGCCTCTACCGTCAGTGGGTAAGGACTTGCAATGTTCGAGGTCATCCCTTCGTTCTGGGACTTGATGTGTCTTCTCTAAACCAGACTTAGGGCCTGGTCCTCGCTAGCTCGAAGCCACAGAGTTGGCTCAACAAGATACTACAAAAATTTAGCTTTGGAAGTGTAATATTTTTCACGGCCTTGCATCGATCAGTAAAAGTCCGAGATCATTTATCCCACCAAACATAAAGTTATGACATATAAACTGATTATAGTAATCTGATGATCCTATATTTGAATGATCAGGTAAGAATAAACTTCTTGCGGAGGTGAATGGAAATATGAAGCAGATTATGGATTCTGAGTATTGCTTACAGTCACCTGACGCACGAGGCTGACGCTTGTGCCAGATGTCGAGGTCAGACCTTCACCCAGCCACCTACTTGAGAGTGATGGTAACAAAACGCTTTCGGGTTAAAAGAAAGAAAGTTAAATCTATGTTAAACAAGATATGAATAATTAGAAACTTAAACAAATAAAGAGCAACGTGTTATAGAAACAACAGAAAAAATCTCTGTAAAGCATTGCAACTTTAAGACCACAGATAACCACATTGGAATAGATAAAAGGATCATTCCATTTCACTACCTCTCTTGGTATCAGGTCTCCTCAACCATCCCTCTCTGTACGCCGAGATGTTGCTTCTCTCTGTCTCTTTCTTTTTTGCAGTAAATTACTGATGTGTCGTCATACAGACCTGTTCACGATATCCAACTCACCTCAAACACTACTTGAGTGTAAGATTTTAAATATTCTTACGACTCACTCCCTCAGCTGTATACCTAAGGGCATTCACACTGTACTGAGTGTTGACGATAGTTAGGAGACATCTTGGATTCTAATGATACGTCTATTTGGCTTTCTCATTATCTCCATAAATACTGTGTTGCCAGGGTTACAACCCACAAACAAATGCATTCAATACGTAGGTGAAATTGCAACTATGTTGACCGACTTGCATCCTCTCTCCCTGTGGTTCTGGGGCTCAGTGTTAACATGCTCCCCAGCACCGTACGTTATCACGCACTATCTACGACATCCGAGAAATGTTGAGGAATCCCGCATCTAATTTCACGGGAGGATGGATAGCTATGCACGACTATGTTGGCCCCGTCGTGTTTATGGGATCGGCCGGGATACCTTAGAGCGCCTCTCGCCCCACAATCTTCATGCCTTTGTCCGCCCGACGCGATTACCCTGACCGCTAGTTCTGTCTTTGCTCTCTTTCCCCTCTCTCTCTCTCTCTACCTCGGACTACTTTTCCCCTACCTAACTGCCCCCCAGCTTCTACACGACTCCCCCCCTCCCCCACACACACAACAAGTATCCTTTCCTAAGGTCTCTTAGAAAATGAGTTGGGTCTTCGAGAAGACATTGGTCTGCTTCCGTGCACCGACTGACCCCTTCTGGGAAGCAGCGTGACCGGTAAACACGCACCCGCTCACAGGTCCTTATCTGGCGAGGGTGAGCATGACCTGCCCTCCAGCCAAGCCTTGTACATCGGCAAATGTGACAAAGATAAAATAATCCTCGACACATATCATTTTCCATTAATCTGGCGAGACACCATTCATTCCTAATATGCGATAATTGATGTTCCTCGTCTGCCACAAGCTCCTAGGGTGTAAGGAGGAGGAGAGTGAGCGACTGAGGTATACAAACTCATAATGAAGCGTATGCAAATAGTTTTATTCATCATCCTGTAACGAGGAACACTTGTATAATGAGAACTATTGCCTTTCCCTCGTCTTTATCTGGTTACATGAGGATGTTTTCTTCTTAATAGCAGAGAAAACTCTAAGGACATGAAAAATATTATTCCAGTTGAAAGTGGCGCCTCTGCAAATACATGTATGGCCTGGCTGGCACACAGACATACCTGGTAAACGGACAGAGAGACTGACAGACAGAATAAAAGACACACACACACACACACACACACACCTTGATCTTAATCTCCTTCATGATTTAGTTAACTAGTTACTATCACGACCTCCCATTTCTGTCGTATCTGTAATACCTCAACTGTGTATTTTCAGATGAATGGCTTCCTGAATTCAATAACCCTTCATCTATTTATCTATTCATTTTCATCCATGATAGACAACAATAGCACTATCCTGCCCCGTGGAAAACTAACCTCTTTGCCATCACTGTATCCCGCCTTTCTCCCAAAGCCTCTGCTCAGAGAAAAGCCCAGCTTAACATTAAAAGGGACAATCATGACGTTCGTCAGCACAACCGCACGAGGAGGGCGGTCGACCGTGTGACATGGGTCCGCCCGCGTCAGGAGGCCGGACACCTGGCGAATCTAACAGCAACAAATACGTGATTGGGAAACACGCGGAAGATGAGTTGTGAGTCTCAGGGTCGCCCCTCCTTCCCCTCCGCTTGAGTAGGGCGAGTGCGGAGGTAAAGCAAGGCATCGGTCATGTGACGGAAATGAACAAACGCTTGTGCAGAGGTAAGCAGGGAAGGGAGAGGAAGGCTGCTGACGTGACATGCAGAGCAAATGCGTCTCTACTTTTGTGTTTGTGTCCGTTCGAATCCTCTTTCCATTCGTCAAGAAGACCCCCTCGTCCTCCGTTTTCTCACTTCGTTTCCACATCCTGCGCTACGCTTGTTGTGTTTCTGATATCGTGGTAAATCTACACAGTGGGGTAAGGCTGTCACTCGCAAACTGCAGAGGGACGAATGTCACTGTGTTGCGCGCACACAGTTGCTTAATTTGCCGTCCAGCGGAACGTGTCAGTAACAAGTGTGTTTACGTGCTGGGTGTGTGGTGACACTTCCCGGGGTCCCTGGCACGGTTCCTTCTGCCTTGACCTTGACGCTGGTCTTCTCATCTCAGGTGCAGTACCGTGACAAGACGCGAGCGCCCGAGGCTACAGCTAAGATGCTTCTTGGCTGCCATGGAAACCGACCTCTATATATTTTTTTCTATATCTACTTCTCTCAGCAGAGCAATAAAGATGGATAATTCACAGAGTATAGTTAGACTGAGGAAGATAGACAAGACGAAGATGTGAGAAGATTTTGTCGTGTGAGGAAGTCATCAGAAAGGAGCATGGATGAAAGACTCTTAGGGTGGTGTGGTTAATTAGACCACATGAGAGAGAACAGGCTAGTCTAAAAGATATATTGTAGTACAAAAGAAGATACTGGAAGAAAACACAGACAACGAAGAAGATGGATAGGAAGATGGATAGATGTAGTAAGGGAAGTAAATCAACTGTGTAAAGTAAGCAGGAAGCCGTAATATAAGTATGGAAGCCTATAGAAACTGTATTATAAGTAAGGAAGTCTTTATGTTTCACTTTAATACCCTAGGCATAGGTTGGGGATGTATACAAGTGATGCGATGGATGGCTATACGTATCTGGCTCACCCATATCAAACTGGAGATGGAGTGATGATGTCAGATAGACTAATAAACTTCTCTCTCTTTCTCTGGCACAGAGTTGGTCTCTCTTCTAATTCCGCGATCCCAGGAGAAATTGCACGCCCGCCCAGCAACATTACTTTGTCTTACGTAAAGCAACCTTTCCCAAGCTCAGTCTACCAGCAGATCATTTGCTAGGTAAACGTTTCAGGCCAACACCAGTAGCCGTCAGGGCCTGGGAACACGGCAGCGCTGGCGGGAAGGACTAACTACTTCCTGCTCTCCCTCAGCGTTGTTGCTTCGGCAGACAACACCCAGGTCTGTACCTGGGTTCGAGTCTGCCTCCGGGAGGAATGTTAGGGATAAAAATTATGTATAGATAAGTAGATATGAACCAGGCCATTACTTGACCGAAATGAGTAAAACAGAATATTAAAAAGATATGTAATTATGATGAGTTTTTGTTCAGGAGAAGATGATGACCTGAAGCTTCCTTTGAGAGTGCTAGGTGGTGTGGTGCTGTTAGATCAGACAAAAAATAAAGGTCTTCAGAAATTAATGAATTCCCCCGTGGGGCGACTGTCTACTACAGACGTTGTCTCAAATTCTGTTTACCCTTAACTACATAACTGTACAATTCATTCATCAATGATTCTTTTTCTCTTCTGTTTTCACTGTCTTCAGAGTAGGCTCAACCATTTAGACACTACCATTGTTTAAGAAACACGTACGTCGGTATAATTTTCAAATTCCCATGCCAGCATCTTCAGCGTCTGAGGCAAGGAATGCAACTGTTCCCATACCTTCCTCGGGGGTTCGGTTGTGTCCATTACCGGAATATCTGTACAGCGTATTTTCAAACCTAATGTGGCGATTTTTTTTTTTTTGCAGACTTTTAGAAAATAATATAAGGAACCAAAAGGAAAAAAAAAAGTAGACACAGAAAACACAGACAAGACCAAAAAAAATCTAAAAATCAAACCAAACTGCGTATTCGCATTTTAAGCTAAGTCCATGAATCATTAGAGAGAGAGAGAGAGAAAGAGAGAGAGAGAGAGAGAGGGGGGGGTGAATGCAGGCAGTGAGAGTGTAGCGTGTGTCGACCCTGGAGAGATAGAGAGAGAGAGGAACCCCAGGTAATGCATCATGAGGTCCATCCAATGCTACCTGGGCCGCTCCTCACCAAAAGCGGCCTCGTGAGACGTGGAAGTCGTCCCTTTGTGCATAATGAATGACACCTTCTCTCCACCAGTGTTACCCAACAACCGTGCCACTATCACTTTTAATGCCCCTTCCTCATGGTGACTCATATACACAGGGAGAAGAAGATATCTAAACGTGAATATCTATATCTATATGTAAATGATTCGTTCTCAGAGCTTTTGAGATTCGTTTCTTGAAAGTTTTTGGCTTGTGTAGAAGCCGAGAAATTTAAGGACAAAAGCTCTCACATGTGTTACTCACTACTCCAATCAACGCACACACACACACACATACGGTGGGAGCCATTACGGAAAATGAAACATGAAGATCCGAGCGCTTTCGTGAGTATGCACTTCATTAGGGACACGGAGATAACCAAGAACATAAGTAGACATTATGACAGATAAGACGCATGAATTCGTCAGATGATGGTCAGGCGAAGTTCAAGTATGCAATGTGACCACCTAAGGCAAGGGGTCAGGTCGAGGATTAGCTTATGAACTTGAACATGTAGACAATTCTTTTGAGGAGCTAATCTACAGCTGCCTAGAATGGTGTTGAGGTTATTATGAGAGTTGTGCTTGATAGTGGTAGATTCTGTGATATTTCTGTCTACAGCTGAATGATAAAGGTAAATTTTCTGAGCGTTGTTCCAGTCAATAAGGTGGCCGAAGTCTCGCTTATGCAGGAATGAAGCAGTTGATTCTTCTCCAACACGAACTCTATATTGATGTTGCTCTATTCTTAAATTCTGTTTTCTTCCACTTTGTAAAAAGTGAACTTTGTTGCAATTCTTTTGCATATCATCTTGTACAAAATACTCACAGGTGTAGCTGTCTCCTGTCCTCAATTTGGTACAAAAATAATGATAATTAAAAGTATGTACTTTGTGTACATTCGTTCAGTGATTGATTATATGTTGCACCTCTGGTTAATTTAGCGTCTGAAAGAAAGCTTGGAGGGCTTGAGAAAATATAACAAATCTTTGAGAATTATCTTTGGCTGTCTCAAAACGACAACGATTTTATGCCTTTTATGACTTGAGGGATAAAACTGATCACGACTTGTGTCAATAATGTTGATACCAAACGGACCAAATGTTAACTTTGACAACAGAATTACTCTCACGCGTAGCATCATTACGTACGTGAATCCTGTAAAATCAGTGAGTTCAGAGATGATTCCAACTGAACTTTACAAGATATGTGTGAGTATTTCAGCTATAACAATATTCTGCCACGGATACCTGATAAGTATTTCAGTTTTCCTTATTGTGCATTTCAGTTATCATTTATCCCGTTATTAATCCACTCATTATTGTTCAGACTTTATAAACAATGCGCTTACTATGTAACTTGTTACATAGTTCCTGTATTTTTTGCCCATTTCTTTAAAACAGTTCACTCGGTTTTGTAACATGTTATTCAGTTACTGCAGCCCAGTTTCTGGGCCTTGTGTGCATACTGAATCCTCTTTTGCGCCACCGCCCACTGGATGGGTAGGGAATGTACAACAAACTCTACACTCTGGTGGCAAAACTCAAAATCATTGGTGTTGCTCAGTGACGTATCATGGCTGTTTGACCTTCTCTAAACTCCCTTAAAAAAAAAGTCCCAAAATAAAAAGATGAAAACGAGAGAGAAACAGAAACACAGCGAAAACGTGCGTCTCCCTTTAAAAGGAGGTCCGGCTAGATAGGACTAAAAAGAGAAAGGAGAGGGGGAGACTGCAGGCAGGCCGCCCGACCAGCTGACCCAAAACGCAAACACTGGCAAACAATGCTTGAGGTCAGCAGGGACCCACGACTACCACAAGGACACCACAACCACCGCCACCACAAACCCCCCCCGCCCCCCCCCGGCCAAAGAGACACCAACCACAAGATGAACAAAAGAGAGACAATGGCGTACTGCGACCGGAAGTGAACAGGCAAAGTTAGATTGCACAACTCCTCCCCTCCCCCCCCCCAGAAAAACAATCGATTAAGAACATATAACATGAACCTCTCAAACTATGTTCTTCAAGGCCCGAGTCATGACAAATCTTACACTTATAGAGCTTTAAGATTACAAAGTACATTCCCCACCAGGTGATGCAACGGATGGAGGAGGGAGGGGGAAAAAAAAACACGTAGTTATTTGGGAATGTTGATGCGAGTGAGTGTGGTGGTGTGGTGTGCACTCTCCCATACCATCACCACACCCACCAGCCCAAGGAAGGTTATTTCCCTTCTCCTGGCCACAGGAATTCCAGATCTACATAACGTCTATAGAGACAATCCTTATCAGATACTCCAAGACAACCATACTCCACCAGTGTGTCAATTGCACTACATATAACGCGTGAGGTGAACGTATTGACAGATGAAGGATCGCAAGACACAATACAAATCCTCCCGTATTTAAGGTACGTGGCACCACACGCCACCATCGGAATGACGTATATAACAGCGTGACCAACACTGCTCACCACACATTAGCTCACAACCTCGAGTTCTAGAGAGACATGGAGGCTCTGGTAAGTGAAGTATGGTTGGTGGTATGTACGCAGTCCGGCGCTTGCTCCTTACAGCAACATACTGTATTACACACAGAACCATAATCAAGGGTAATAATTGATTTGCTTAGGTTATTCGTGTGTAATTTTGTGATTACATAATTTAATGATACGAGTTTATGCAAATTAGTTACGTAATAATTTTTAGCGGAAAAAATCAAACATATGAGGTACAGTAGAGAGGGAAATATATAATTTTTCTCGTGAATGTAGGACAAAAGTCGAGGTAAGTAATTAAGGAACTGGATAAGTCGTTACTGAAGACTTTATGTCTACAGTAAGACCTTGAAAGTACCACTGCAGTTAGCATAACAGATGCACTCACTTCATCCTAGCTATCCTGCATAACGCGGCTTCACCTCCCCAGGTTGTTCTGGCTCTGACAGGCGTCGTGAGCGCTGCGCCCACTTTTCTGCTGCCCTACCCAGCCTATACGGGCGCCGTAGTGGGCGTACATGCACCCGTGGCGCCTGTCTCCTACGCCAGCCAACACCATGCCCAGGATGAGCTAGGCCAAGTCAACTATGGTTTCGCTCACTTTGGTCAGGCCAAGAACGAGGTTCGTGACGCCTTCGGCAACGTGGCCGGCGCCTACACCTACCTGGACGCTAACAACAACCCAGTGCACGTGCAATACACTGCCGGCGCCGACGGCTTCCAGGTGAAGAGCAACAACCTCCCCGTCGCTCCTGGTTCGCCTGAGGTCGACCTCCCACTTGCCCCTGAACCTGTCATGGACACGCCGGAGGTCGCCGCTGCCAAACTCGAGTTCTTCGAGGCCTTCAATGCTGCTGCTGCCGCTGCTGCCGCTGCCGAAGTTGCCGACGAGGATCCAGTCCCTGAAGCACCTGTTGCTGAAGAGGAACCAGCCACCGAAGCTTCTGTTGCCGAAGAGGAGGAGTCCGTCACCGAAGCTGCTGTTGCTGAAGCTGAGGAGGCAGTCACTGACGCTCCTGCTGCTGCCGCAGAGACCGCGGTCGAGGAAGAGGCGCCTGAAGAAGAAACCGCTGAGGGGGAAGCTTCGGCCGACCCAGCTCCATTGACTGCCCCCGAGCCGGTCATGGATACTGAGGAAGTCGCCGCGGCAAAGGCCGATTTCCTGGCGGCCTATGAAGCCGCTGCAGCTGCCGCTGCTGCCGGCATTCTTCCGGAAGTTGTTGTGCCCACGGGCGCCCCCGAATCTGTCATGGACACGGACGAAGTCGCTGCCGCCAAGGCTGAATTCCAGGCCGCCTACGAAGCTGCCGCTGCTGCTGCCGAGGCTGCTGCCGACTTCGACCTGGACGGATCCATCTCCCATCACAGCACAGGACACCTGGACGGTCTTCTGCCCCCGGTGTACACTAACACCCTCCTGCACGGAGCCCACGTCATCCACGCGCCAGTAGTGGCTCCACACGCACCGCTGGCACCCGCCCATGTCCACTACGATCCCCTAGGCTATGGGCCTTTCGGCGCCCCATTTGTCCCTCTCTAGACGTCACGAATCTCTCTGTGGTGATGTGAGAATGATGTAAATACGAATATATAATAGATAGATAATTTGTCATAACACGTCGTATTAGTCCTTACCTCCCAAAGATACCCTCCATAAGGAAATAATATTGGAACATTACAAACCTTCTATATTCATCTTATAGTCTAACTTTACACCACACAGTTATCTGAAAATCATCCTCTTAGACTTTCCATTCAAATGCCTATCATTCATTTTCTTATCCTACTGACTGCTGCTAGACGACCCCTAATTAGTCTTTTGGCTAACATCAGCACAATACCATGTATAACAATTAACCCGAGTCTAAAAGAGCCATTGACAACAAATCTTATTTCATGCACAAGCTTAAAAGAATTTTTCCTTTGCCATTTTTGCCTCAAATACCCTCCATCCTCTTAGGCACTGTCCTTTAACTGGTATTTCTCTAGATCTTGATATTCATAATCTTGTCCAACTCCACCTTACCTCAATGAGCTGAACTTCACAGTAAAAGTCTCCAAATGATTCTTATCATCTCTTGATCATCTGTTGCTGTATAACCCACTATTAACGTTGGCCCATTCAATCACGTCTTTGATATAATCTACAGTAACTTAACGATAATTCATATCCCTTACAATGCACACAGCATAGCACATATAGCGTATACCTCCCCGCTTCAGGCATCGATCTCCTTGCGTGTGCCAGTGAAACAGGTTTGTAAAAGAATGAGAAAAGTGTAACACGCGCAGATGCCCTAACACTGAAGTGCGGAGTGATATGAGTTGGCGGAATGAGAAATCAGGATGTCATAATGAGATACGGAGGCAGGAAAGGAGTGATATCGAAGGAGTGTTTATACATACATATATCCTCCCACTCTCCTTTCCTAAAAACAGGTTTAGCGTTTGCCTTCCTCCACTCCCTTGGAATACGTTTAACATATATCCTAAATGAGATGGCCTTGAGCAGGGCATTGCCCGTGACGCTACAAGCAACGTAAAAAAAAAGAAAAAAATCAATCCCTTTTTCCTATTGGCGTATCACTATGATACTCTCAATTTCTAAGCTACTACGTGTGAAGATAAATTCTAGTGATGAGGGAGTATTATAGCACCTCTCATACAAGTGTTCTCAGTGACACATGCTAGGATAGGATATTTCCTTACACATATCCTTCGAACGTGAGTCTCCTAGACTCTAATGAGAGTCCAGATTCCCCTAGTCTATCTCTTTATAATTCAAATCCCTCGTTATCAGACCTTAAACATCCCTAAGAAGTAAATGTTTCATTGCTTCATGTACCATCCTAACCGTTCCTCCGTTGCTGTCATTTTTATAATTTGTTCCGGTTCATTAAGATTATTCGGAAGGAGTATGCATTATCAGCACCATCGTAATTTTTTTTCCTTCGTACGCTACGATTCTCATTGTATGAGTGTGTGTGTGTGTGTGTGTGTGTGTGTGTGTGTGTGTGTGTGTGTGTGTGTGTATAGAGTCATCAGACATTTCGACATACGTTGAGGAGGAGACATGGATAAGGTTAGGAAATTAGGCAAGAGAATTTCTTTTTCCCGAGTATTAACTACAAATAGTATAGATAGGGAGTTCTATGCAGGGGAGAGAGAGAGAGAGAGAGAGAGAGAGAGAGGTGGAGATGTGGAAACATCAGCAACAGGCAAACAACAGGAGGTAGAGAGAGAGAGAGAGAGAGAGTCATTAATCAACACATGGGACCCGTGAACGTCGGCAGTAAACACACGCACAACAAGGAGTGCCGCCGAGGCTCGGGCAAGGTCGCGTAAGGACGTCTTTTAACGACCTGAGGGCTGGGTGGTGTTGGGAAAGTGGGGGAAGGGGGGGGGGGGCGGAGAGGAGAGTGCGTGGGGTTAGTTAGGGGTGTCCTGACGCGGATGGGAGGCGGTGGTATTGAGAAGACCTTCGTCAGGTGGAGGAGAGCGCCCGCCCTGGGAAGGGATGACTTAAAAAATTCAGGTGGACAGTGCTGCATTGGGCTAGCTGTTTTTAGAAAGTAGAACGAGGGAGAAAATCTTTAAAGTAAATTTCTTATGACAACCGAACGGCGATCTGTAGAGGTGCTCACCCACGCTGACCTATAACTTTTGAATCCTTGACCTCAAAGAGAGTGAGGTTACTGGGGTCAAGGCGTCAGACTCGTTTAAGGCGTTTCATCACAAACATCACTTTCCTTACCACTGTTCATTTCTAAGAAAAAATGTAAGTTATCCCAGACCTCTGAAGTTTCATTTTCCTCTTCTTAAAAATCTGATCATGACTTGGTTGTATCACACGTAAAGCTCATTACGATTCCATGTCTCAGTACATTTTGTAGATTTTAAATTGTTTTATATACTGGATTTTGTAACGAGTCGTTCTCGAACTACCGCCCGGCCGAACAGATATATACAGTATAAAAAATGTAGTAAATGTGTATGTAGTCTTAGAATTATCTTTGATCCGTGATCCAGATTGGTAAAGACCCTTCGTATTAGTAGATGGCCTCAGTGACCCTAAAGCCCAAATCAGCTAAGTTAACATCCACCCTTCTTTGAGCATGAGGTCAACTCAGGGGTCGTCCTCAAGGGGTGGGCGTGATTTTGCTTGCGGGTCATCCATCCGTCCTTTAGAGGTAAGGAGAGTGAGATAGGACGGCTAGTGAGGGAGTGAGTGAGTGAGGGGTTGGGTGTGGCGAGGGGCACACACACACACACACGCATTCCAAAGAAGATCCTTCTGTGAGGGAGGGCGGAGGACGCGACAAGGGAGGAGCTTCCGACGCCAAGGTAGCGTTCCTGCCTCTTGGGCGGAGCCATTTGTAATGTGCGCATCCCATCGTCCTCTCTGCCTGTGTCTGTTTACATACACGATGTTCCAGCCAACACACATTTTGGCATTTTTCTATATTTTCCATTTAAAACCAATGATTGGAGAAATCTTCATAGAAACAAGGCAGAAAAGATTTGAGAGTGATAGATGAAAACGTATATACATATTGTGGAGAAAGTTGATTGCCTTCACGCTCAACTTTTAAAAGTTGAAGACTCAAGTTAGGATACACTGGAGAAATTAAAGATTACACGGTTGGAACCACCACCCATGAATTTACTTGTGACATATACATCCTCAGAACCATGGACGCTAGACAGACAGAGAAGGCAGTCATAAAGCAAACAATAAGTAATGAAATATGTACCTTAGAAAGTTACAGCTGACATAGAAGAGCGAAGCGATGAAAACGTAGTTCTATTTGCGGTCAGGGGTAACCATATCATATGTATGGAAACACCAGTCACTCACCCATGGCCACTGCAAGACAAGCTAATCATCATGGGGAAAGATATACAAACTGGGGGGAAAGGAAGTAATTCGACACTCTCTGTGGCCTTGTGTTTGGCGTTCATGAGTTTCATCGTCCAACTTTAGTTCCGTTCTTTTTACTCGTACAGAAATAGCAGTCGTGGATAATCTCCCCGCCAGCTATATATATATATATATATATATATATATATATATATATATATATATATATATATATATATATATATATTTTACCATCTATAAACTGCTGGACTCATTGTGGTAGCGAATCAGAACGTGGGAAAACCAGTCTGCTGCTGCTCATATCAAAAGTTCGCTTGACTTTGCTGGATTACCATAATTTGTATGTGTTCAGTACATTCCATCAACCACGACTGGAGAGACTCATTACATCAGAGGCTTTTCATACAGGGCGTATGAAGTTTTTAGAACTATTCGTAACACCTGAAGTAGGTACCAAAAAACCTATATCGGTTGGTGGATGTGAGTTGACCCAGGCAGTTGATTAGAGCAATGGACAAAACACCGTATCAAAACCAGCCAACCTTGCACCATCTCTGATCACGACTGTACAAAACTGGACATTCTCTATCCGCTCGAAACTGAAAGAAAAGGGATAAATTTACAATGAAAGCTACTAAAGCATAAACAGTTTTGTTCTTTAAAGATACGTATCATTACCTCTGGTCTAAGAAAAAACAGAAAACTAAGAAAAACATATTTATCTTAAAATAACCGATAATACAACAAAAAATGGGTGAAAATTTTGTATACAAGAGCAAGACACATGAAGGGAAGGCTCCATCCGCATTAAATAAAATCATCATCTTCTTTATCACACGAATATGATGCGTATTAATGCCACTATTGTTTCCAGATATAGATAGGACGATTATCTAGACTTTCGCCATGAAGTTGTGACTGATGAACCTTCTTTGCACGCTGACCAACACACCCGTAGTCCTCTCAGAATATATCCAGCGAACTTGACCTTCATTGATATTCCTCAGTAAAATTCTGATCTTAGTTACGTGGAGACATGTACTGAATACCTTATAATCAGGGACACACAAACTCATTGACTACTGATCATTACTTCATGTGAATCGTCAACTGTAGGTCTGAGTAACTTTCTGGGATGCTGAAGCGTTCATCGGTATACCTATGCATATAAAGTGACATGTCTAGTACATCACACAGGGACTGAGAACTGAACTTGGGAGGAAAACTTAACGAAAGTGTAAATGGTCAGTGACAGAATTACTCAGTCGATTTTGTTCTTTTTTACTTTTTTTTTACGATGGAGGCTCCAGTCACGGACAGTGGTCCACATCAAGGCCGGACCTTAACTGAAATATAGAGAGGATTATGAAAGGGAAAAAAGAAGACAAGGGAAAGCATTTTCGAATTTTTGAGAAAGTGAAATACCCTTCATTTGAAATGAGCCAGGTCATAGTTATTGGGAAAGACATGAGAAGGTAGAGAGTTCCAAAGCTTCGAGGTGTAGGGAAAGAAACATGGTTATATCTTGACTGTCATCAGTACATATCAAGTAAATATGCAGTGGACGGTTTCTACCAAAGAGATAATGAGAGATAAGATCATTTAAGCTTTTGAAGAAGGAATCCCAAAAGAACAAAAGGCAGATGAAAACTTGTAATCCAATGATAGATACACCCACTATATCCTCTCATCGGTTTGCTACAGAAGATGAGACGAAGGTAGACGAGAGACTGGGTTAGCTGAAAGATTTAGTCTCGCCTCATAGATGAATGTGTGGAAGTGTTTTAATCACAGCGATGTGTAAGCAGGAACCCCACACTCTCCCAAACGCTCAGAAACGTAATTCTTTCTCTAAGTTTTGTTTCATGAACTCGGTCGTCTTGACAGAGCTCTGGTATGGTGGCGTGGAAACCTCTAATCATTCCTTACGTATGTGGTTGTATACCTGACACTTAAGCCAACGTCCTTTCCCGAAAAGGCTTTCAAAGTTATTTAGTACTTTATACAATGATTTGAAAATAACGAGCTCCTTAGTTCGTATTAAGGATTAGTAGACGGTATTTTGTGAGACTCTATGAAAATTCAGCTTTCCAGTACTCTGATGGAATACATGCACAACGTTGCCGAAGTGTTATACGGATTTCCCTGTACTATGCCATGCCTCCACCTCCAATGACCACACCCTTTCTCTAAGGTCACCCACACAGCTACCTTTTCGCGCTTTCATACACGGTAGATTTAAGAATTCCCTCTAATGATATACTTCAGTAGTAATAACATTTACTTCAACGAGAGAGACAACAATATCCTCTAAAGAGCACAGGTTGGGCAAAAAGAGGCCCGGAGAACGTGGTGTTAGCTTCAGTTTTCTCCGACAATGAGACACAGTGGTATCGCTGTGCGCTGGTCCGCACCGGGTATATAAAGCCAGCAGCAACCCGCTCATCTGTACATTAGCTCACACAACCCCAGCAGACATGAAGGTTCTCGTA
>JAYMFT010381701.1:0-20495 GCA_038088735.1 Panulirus argus
TCTCTCTCTCTCTCTCTCTCTCTCTCTCTCTCTCTCTCTCTCTCTCTCTCTCTCTCTCTCTCTCTCTCTCCCCTTAAATACCGATTCAAAAATCATAAAAGAAAAGTTCCAAACTATCAAACACATATTGGCGGGATTGAATCGCTGGTCTGTCCGTCGAGAAAAGTTTGATAATGAGAGTAAAACCGAAGTTTAAAACTGCCTTTGATTATAAAGCTGGAGGCGCGCGGCCCAGTGGGAGTAGCCACGCCTCCAAGGAGGTGGAGGAGGGCCAACCAACTCGCCCCGTCTCCCTCTCTGCTCTTTTACGCCGTCTCTTCCTCCTTCCTATATCTTCATTTCTCTTCCTCCTTTTTTTCTCTCGGGAAACAAAGAGTTTGGGACCAGGAGGCCGATGATTCATGGCACGAAGCAGTGTTCGCTGGGCGCGAAGTTCCGACAGAAGACGGTGGGGGAACAAGCCATGTTTACGATGTTTTCTTGGGCGGCAGAACAACCCGACCGCCCTACTGGCACTGCTCCCGCCACGTCCTGTCACCTGCAATGATGGTTCCCACGTCAGGAGGACGCCCAACTGACACTGCTTCACCACATCCTGATATATAAAGTGATGGTTCTCGGTCAGGAGGAAGCCAAACCTCGGCGCCCTGCTGACACTGCCCCACCGCGTCCTGTCGCCTACAGTGATGGTTCCTTCGTCAGGAGTCGACCAAACCTCATCAACCTCGTGACTATAGTCAGCCATTTCCCGTCTCCAACAGTGGTCTAATATCAACTTCCCGTCACCTTCAGCGATGTTCCCTTCGTCAGGAGGCGTAGCCAAACGCCTCCATCCTCCTCATGCTGCTCCATCACTCGCCGTCACACGCTCCGGAACTTGGCTGAGAAACTGACGCCGTGAACAATTTTTCATCCCAACTTATCCGCGAAATATGAAAATTCCTGAAGTTTGAGTGTCATATTTCACACGGCATCAGCGTGGTTAAGTTGAGTGTTGGGGATAATGTTATTCCGTGGGAAGCAGTGAGCGCAAATCATCCCGGCTGAAGAGGGAGGCGGAGCTGGTGAACTCAACGCTAAAGCCTCCTCCAGGCGCGGCGCGAGATTGGCCCTCCGTCACGGAACGCACTGCACATTTGGGCAATAGATTCACTGTTGGTTTATTGAGGGGAACTGCGGCGATAGCAGGTTCCCTATGTACGGATGGCTTCATGCAGCGATATACGGGTACACAAGGATACGCAGTTACGCAGACTGGGATGTATATATGTACTTAGAAATGCACACAGAAACATACACATCAACACCACCACGAAGACAAAAGCACAGCCCACCACAAACACACCACCACCACTATGAACAGCCATCAACACCACCACCACCACCACCACAGAAACCATCTCAACCACCAGTGCACATACCACAGACACCACCACAGATACAAAGCAACACTACCATCCAAAGCAATCAACATCAGTACTGGAAAACTTTGCAGGGCGTAGATCAGACCAAGATTACTGGCAGGACAAACGGTAGCAACTCCGGCACAGCCGAATACCAACACCAGCGCTACGGTCACACCACAGCCACCATCACCACAATAGAGTACTGACACAACAGCCATCATGGAACACAACTAGCGCCACTACAACCAGACACTACGTGCACTACAAAACCACACGACACACTACATAGAACAACTACTAACGACAACATTCATTAGTACCGCCACGAATACGATGTATCTGCATCACCACAACTTCACGCCAGTATCCACACCACGCCAGAATACCACAACATCAAGCTTCCAGCACATACACTTCAGTCACACATACACATATCAGTATTATTGGCAATCCAACAATACTGTTATTCACACAAATAGACTCCAGTACCACTTTACAGCCACGCACCATCGCCTCTCCACAATCGCGGTCCTTTCTGGTGTAGTGGTTAGCGTTACTGACCATGAGTCAGCATGGGCGCGCCCAGGGTCAGGCCGGCTTGGGCTCGAATCTTGGGCAAGGCACTCTGCCCATAAACAACTAAATATATGATACATATATACTAGGTTAAGAGACAGGACAACACTATTGTTAATATTTCCCCCGTAACACAATTAGTAATCACAGAGGGCAGAGTTGTAGTGGAGACTATACAGATATAAGAGGAGCTGAATGACAATTTCAAAAGCGTTTTCACAATGAAAACTCTATGGCTCCAACACCAGAAGGATGGAAAGGGAAGGTCTTGGAAAACGTGGAAACTTTGTAGAAAAGATAAACGAACTGTTAAAGGTCCTTGACCCATATAAGGTTCATGGTGCTGACGAATGTTCCGTGTATGTTCTGAAGAAGTATGCAGATACGCTCCACAGGCGCCCTGAAATAGTGTTCCGTATGTTGTTGGTGATGGATCCAGAAGCCATGGAGTGGAAGACTATAAGTGTTGTGCCTATCTCCAGATATAGATAGAGACCTGGAAATTGCGCTGAACTACAGACAGGTCTTTCTGACGAGTGCGTTCTGTGAAACACTGGAAAAGATAATTAGAAAACAAGTGTTTGACTATCTGCAGAGGGGAAACCGCTGTATCCAAGTGTGAGACAACACGATTCCAGGGAAAGGAGGTTATGCAGCGCAAAACTCTTAAACTTTCACAAGAGAGTGAGCTCAGATAAGGAAATAAGAAATGGATGTGTGGATTGTGTGTCACTGGACTGCCCGAATGCTTTGATACCGTGCCACAGATGCGAATGGTACAGAAGCTGGATTTCCAGGCAAGGATAAGGGGGACATTCCTTCAGTAGATAAAGAAACTATCCTACTGGAAGGGAACAAGAGACGCATATGAAAAAAGCTTTCATGAAATGGTTTGGGGGTCACCAGCAGCGAGCTGCGGGGTTCGGTCCTAGGGCTGTTGCTCTTGATCTATGTAAATCTCATACCAGATGGACTAGACTCGTACCTGAATATGTTTCTATTTTACACTGTCATGATGAGAGTAAAGAATGAGGAGGATTGCATCAGCTTGAAAAGGTTCCTAGACAAACTCCGAAGTTGGTTTGATGCATGATAGACGACATTCAATCCAACTGAATGCAGAATAGTAAGATCTGCACACGGGGAAAGAAGGCCTCGAAAGGAATATCGTCTGGTGGGATATAAGACGCAGGAGCCTGTGCGTGAGAGGGACCCAGGAATCAACAGCATACACATTGTCACAAGAACTCCACCCAAGGAGGAATGCAAAGGAGACAACAATGTTTGCTGGTAAATTATAGAATTGCTCTGAAGAACGTGGATAAGGAAATGTTCAACGTACTCTTCACATCGCATCTTAGACCAAATTTAGTTTTCGATTCTTAAGTTTGGTCATCGCGCTTAAAGGCAAAAAGTAACTAACAGGAAAGGTTCAGGGTAGGTGACAAAGTTGGTACCAGAATTAAGAGATCCGAGTTACAGTGAGAGATTTGTCATAGACCTAACAATCGTGTGGGAGAGAAGAGAAAGGGGTGACTTGATCACAAACTTCAAGTTGCTAAAGTAGTTTGATAACAGAAATGTTCTTCGAAAAATGCAAAGATAGAATGACAAGAGACCACATGATATTAAGCAAGAAACGCGTTAGAAAACATTTAAGAACTTTTATAGTACAGTCTCAGGGCCATGGTTGAGGGATATAAGCTAAGTGTTGGAACTGTAAACGCTGACAGTAAACAGGAGTTTAGAAAGTGTGATAGTAAAGAGACCTTAAGAGACCATGACATAACCACGCACTAAAAACACTGACACAAACACGCACTAGTAAAACTTACACAACCACACAAAACCGCTACTGTTACAACCACCGTCACCTCTGACACAACCACATGCCAGCGCTACTGACACATCTTTCTAACACCACTGGGAAAACATCACCACCACTGGCACAGCTGTCCAACGGTTAACAACCATACACCATATATACCTACCCACTAGACTCGCCGACACAGCCATCTACTGGCACTAATGGCACAATCACACACCAACACCGGAGGCACAAACACACTTCAGTACAACTGACACAACCACACACCAACACCATATACACCTTATACACAGCTCCCGAGCTACCAAAGGTCTATGCAATCTGTGCTCCCCCCCACCTCCCTCAAGCTGGATATTCAGATTGCATTTGATTGGACCTCCGTCTTCACACAAGATTTACAAATTCCAACGAATATTATAGTGAGAAATACAGATAACTTTAAAATGAACAGTTAGAAATCACTTGGTGATAATGCTTCCCATGGTGCCTGTGGTCAGAGGGTCAGAGTTGCGGTCGTATAACCTAAAGACCACGACGCTGACCCACACCAGCACTTGGCTCTGTCATCTGAAGGAGTGTCACGGGTATCCTGACACCAGTGTTGGTCACAAGCTGAAATCGCTAAATATTTACCACGCCAGAGGAAAGCGCAGGAACAATTACGGTAAAGTAATTGAAACATTAATTACCAGGAGAAGGCGACGCAAACCAGCTAAAGTTAAACCGTTAAAACATTTTGAAGTGCCAAGGACGCGGTACCACCTGCCGACCCTGTTGCTGTCGCATATTACCTGCCTGCCCAGCAATATTGAGGAACTAGCCATCACCACCAGGGCATTTCAGAGCCAAGTCATAGCAATAACAGAGGCCTGACAGATTACCGTGAGTGGCTACATTCTCTTCTACCACCTTCGTACGCCAAAGCGTGAGAAGGTGTGGCACTATTTTGTCATAAAGACTTCCGTCCAGCCCAGCTGACAGTTAACGTGCTTGAGTGTCTGGAGGTGTTATGAGCTAAGGTTTCGCCCACATTTTACCCACGCCAGACTGACACCATCATCTACTGCGTAGTCTACCACCCACCGCGCCCTCTAACTAGAGAGGCACTTTTAGAACACATTACATACACATGTGACCCTCAGGACGAGGTACTCTTGTTCTAAGCTTGTAGTATGCGGGGATTTCATTGAGACACACGCCACCACCCTTTGAGAACAACTTCATCTTTCTCAGGTTGCTCACTTTCCCTCGCATGGTCAACTCACTCGACTTGACCCGTACTGACATGGCTGACCACTGCCTACCACCCGAGCCTCTCCCGCCTCTCGGACTCAGTACTGATTTCAACAGTGTTGTGGTCACCCTCCCCACCATCGCCCAACACAGACGGACAGACACCAGAACTTATCCGCGACTTACTGAGTCAGCTAAGCGAAAATTTGGTTGGTGGGTAACACGTTGTCACAGGACTGAGGTGACCAGTGATAATGTTGAAATAAGAGATGTATCATGAAACCTGCAGCCAGGCCTACCAACACTTCTCTCCCCAGAAGACGGTAACACTACACCCGACCGACGCTTCCTGGATCACCCAACGCATTCAGGGGCTTACAGTCGCATCCATGATCCCTACAAGCAACTTCGCCACAAAGTGGCATTCAAAAGCAGGCCAACACCAGTCAGTGTTGTGATAAGATAAGAGAACTAACTGGCTGTAACAAGCAAAAGCTCTCCCCCTTCCCTTGTGTAGACCAACTCGGCAATGAGTAGGCGCGCACCAAATTATCAACCACTTTGCCAATATTTGCCAAAGATTACCACAACTCGACATCAACTCCCTCCCAGCATACCCACCAACCCTGTCTCCCCCGAACACAGTAGAAGAATATCAAGTAACTAAGCGCCTTCAGCGTTTTAAAACCAGGCGCTCAACACGTCCGTAGATCTTCCAGTAAAATTATACAAGGAATTCTTCTATGAATTTGCTACGCTGCTAACCATCATTATTAATGCTTCATTCAGTCTAAATGCCCCACATCTTCGAAGACATTATATGTCACTCCTCTACTCAGATTCACCAACCCAGAGCCTCTTCAAAGCTTACGCCCCGTTGCCATCAATCCAGTCCTCAGTCTAATTTGTTAAAGGTTTGTGTATGACTGGGCCTATGCTGACATTGCTGATTCAGTAGACCTTAGCAGTTTGGAAACATGAAGCTTTCCTCCACCGCTCACTGCCTTGTCAGCCTCCTAGACTTGTATTACAGCAACTTGCAGGAGCGAAAGACCTCGGTGGCACTCACCTTCGTAGACGTCACTAAAGGTTTCGACTTTGCCAACCACATCATCATCATAAAGAAAGCCGTCGACCTGGGACTACGCAGGTGTCTCGGCTCGTGGCTGGCGCACTTCCTGATTGGGCGACACCAGGCCTTCCGCTTTAAGGGAGCCACATCGGCATCACTACCCCTAACATGCGGTGTACCACAGGGCACCAAGATGGGGCCGCTCTGCTTCCTCATCCTTGTCAATGACGCCCTGAGGGACACAAACCACCGCTGGAAGTACGTAGACACTCCACCTTTGGTATCACTATAATCAACTATCCTGACTGTAAGTGCCCTTCAGCACATCAGCAACCACCTTCAGGAGTGGACTGCGGCCAACGACGTCACTATCAACCGCACCAAGACTGTGATGATGTACATAGACCTGGGCACAGACAACACCCTGTCCCCTTGACATCAAAGTAGGCCCTGGCATCCTCCGGGTAGTCAGAGACTTTCAACTTCTTGGTGTCATAGTGGACAACGGTTTAAACTGGGAAAGTCATGTCATCCCTATCATCAAATCTTCCTAATACCGCCTGTATATTCGTCGCCGACTGCAATCGCTAGGAGACCCACCAATTGCGCTCAGGAATGTCTATACCACCTTCATTCTATCTAAGCTCACCTACGCCTCCCCATCCTGGTCCTGCTTACTAACAGCTACACAGACGGACAAGCTGGAAAGAGTGCAGAAAAGGGCATGCAGAATCATCCTGGACCCTTCTTACACCACCTAACAAGAGGCCATCATCTCGCTGAACCTGTCCAAACATCTCCAAGCAATACCAGCAGCTCATACGGCAATTTGGCAATAAACTGCGACGCACGCCAATCACTAACCCCCCCCCCACACACACACACATACACACACACACACCCACCCTACATCCCCAACCCCACCGATGCCCCTCCATCACGGACCGATGTCCGTCACCACAATCGACTTGTTCCAATCAGAGCTCACACAGACAGATATAAGAACAGTCCTTACTTAACACTGTGAGCTTCGTGAACAATCCATGAGCAAGTGAAACGAGTGAAGCGCTGAGTTTACCGTTAGTTTGGCTATGTGGTATGTCATTATATTACATATAACTAGTCATCACTTAACATTCATTGAAGCTCATAATGTATAAAACATACAATTTACTCTGTAAACATCCCTGTAAATCAGCCACCCAAGTTATCTAAATGTACCTCACCCATATGCTTATCCAAGGTATGGGAATATCCAGATTACCCTTATCTTCAGCCCTTCCAAGATCAGCTAACTAGTAACTATCAGGACCTTCTGACTTTGTGATATCTGAAATACCTCATCTGTACATTTTCAGCCGATAGCTGCCTACATCAAATACACCGTTATTTGTTTATTTGTTTATTTACTACAGCACCGCTGACACAACCACACACCAGCACAACTTTGACAACCACATACCACTACCACCAAGACAACCATACACCACCACCACCGAGACAACCACACACGAGCACCAGTGGGACAAGCACACACCAGCACCAGTGGGACAAGCACACACCAGCACCAATGGGACAACCAAACACCAGCACCACTGAGACAACCACACACCAGCACCACTGAGACAACCACACACCAGCACCACTGAGACAACCACAAACCAGCACCATTGAGACAACCACACACCAGCACCACTGAGACAACCACACACCAGCACCACTGAGACACCCACACACCAGCACCACTGACACACCCACACACCAGCACCACTTTGACAACAACACACCACTACCACTGAGACAACCACACACCAGCACCACTTTAACAACTACACACCAGCGCCACTGAGACAACCATACACCGTCATCGCTAACACAGCCATATATCAGCACCATTGACAACAATCACACACCAGCACCACTAACACAGCCACACACCACCAGCACCACTGACACAACCACGCGCCAGCACCAGCAACATACCAGCATCACTGCAATAACTCGTCTCTTCGCCCTTGGGCTGTCGGAGCATTTTGCAGAAAAATGAATTGTGGAAATCGATGTGAACCGCTCGATGTCGAGGTTACAACACTTTATAAAGCAACGGCGAGGTTTACTGAAATGATGAACAGTGTGCGCGTACAGTCAATCCAGTGAGAAAATCACTGGAGGGATCTTCAAGGCCTTAACACTAAGGAAACACTGCCTTGAAATTCAGAATTCGGATTCCTCTCCAGTAAGGCATAGCGATTGCTCTTATGCCAGGATACTGGATATAGCCGGAAAGCGAAATACTTCAGAGTGTATCTCACCACAGAACTGGCTCGCACTGCTCAACACACCTTCGTGGATTCAGCAGCAGAATCATCTGGCTCAGTTGGTTAGTCGTGCTTTTGGCATATCGGCTGCCAGGATCACCGAGGCCAGCACCTCAAGACATGGATAACTATCAACCGAAGAAAAAAAAAGAGAATCTCTAACACATCTTCACCCCTGGAACTGGACTCTGGTGATCTGTCTTGCTATACACCCTGGTCGTGGGCGCTCGGGCCACGGGGACGGGTAACGACATTTTCAAAACATCCGGGCAGACTGGGTGGGTCGACCGGGCGGCCGGGTTGTTTCCTCAGACTCGTGTAAAATAGGAAAACGGTAATTTCATTTAAACCATCTGCAATATTAGATTTATCCTGCAACCAGATTTGCTCGACCCATTGATATCCGAATTCCCGAGGGGATTCGTCAGTCGTGACCGATCTGTCGTGCGATCGAGGCTGAACCTGGTCTCTCCATGCTGTTAGTCAGCTGACTGCGCGATACGTGATATTCTCTCCTGGCTTCTTTCTCCCTACTGACCACGTGTCGGCTTACACCCAACTCAGGTGTTCATCCCCCCTTCGGGCATGCATACCTGGCTTAGATTTGTGTGTGTGTGTGTGTGTGTGTGTGTGTGCATTTGTAGGAGTAAAGAAATGGTAGTATGTGTAAGGTTACGAGACAAGGCAACACGAATGTAAACCTCTCTCCCCGTAACGCACATATTATAATCACACGGGGAGCCTTTATCGATCCATTCGGGCCCATTCATGGAGGGCAGAAGGTGTTTGGCTTCCTTTGGTTGGGCGAGCTTACACCAAGATGACTTTTGAATACATGAGCAAGATTATCGACGTCTTCTGTAGGAGGAAGACACGAGACTCAAACCATATACATTTATTTTTTAAGCTTCTGACGTATTGTTTCCTCATCAGAACTTTTAGCGCATTCAGGATGAAGATCGTGTTTACTGCATATCATGTCTTCTTTTGTCTTTTTTAAAATTCGGACAAAGTTTCATCTGGGCCTCCCAAAGGGGTTTTGATCCGTCTTTCTTCACCCCCTGGCACATGACACGATGCAGTAAAAGAATCTTGTTACCAAACGTGTTTCAAAAGAAAGAACTCGTAACAAAATATGATGTACTGTGTATCATATCGTATTATAGAGTATGATGCAATCGCACTTTTCTAGCTCGCCTGGCGACGAAAAGTCACAATATGCTTCGTACCCCGTTGGCGGGCGTGCGGACGATGTCATGCTGCGGAACACTACTACGGAATGAAAAAAGCAAGTACACATACATAAGATATTATGATCTATCGTGATCTCAGGGCTTCTGGTACAGAGTCTGTCCCACAGGAAATCATCGGTAGGGAAAAAGGGTTTCTTGTACTGGAGAGGATCATGTTGGGAACCCTGAACTTGTGTAACAATAATTGGAATGATGTTGGGAATTTTGCTGTAAGTAGAGACTGGCTGCCCCTGTAAAACGAAGCGGAAGGAGAGCCCAGTGTCACCATACTATGGTACTCAGAAAATTATAAAGAAAAATCCATCAGTATTCCAAAAGATAACCAGATGTCCACAGGTACCGGTTGATGGTAAAACGAATAGGCTCTGTTATTGAAGTGCTCAGTGTCATAGATGATCCCTTAGTGACTAGCAGTTCCGATATTATCAGCAGATACATTCCTCATTCATATCAGTGCCTCGTAGAAAACATCTCATATCCTCCGGCACGGCACTAAGCACTTGCATGCTATCGCTCATGCAGTGGATGAAAGCACCGAAGATAAAGTACGGTAGATATGACGGTTCTTTATCTTACTCCAGGTCTGTAACGCCAACTCTCAAAGAAAATGCAAATTTGTGCGGTCTTGATCAACCCTGGGCAATAGGAAGAGTTACTACTGATTGGTTATACAAGTAGATAGATTAATCTGAGGCACAGGCCACCAGAGCCCCCATACCTATCTGGCTACGTGTATTTCAGGTTTTCTTCTCTTGGGCACATTACCATATTGTGTCTACTCGCTTGTCCCGGTCCCATCCCAAAGTAATGCTTCTACAGACACATAAATAGCAACTCTAGTTGGAAAACCAGTGAACAAACTGATCCATTATAAACTAACTGACTTTCTGTTGAATGTGATAGAAATTTCTGACTTACTCTTCACATGCGACAACATCCAGCCTTTTGATCATGGAAACTATTCAGTACTGCAGCTCTTTACGTTCTTCTGTAATTTCACTAATTGCTGAAGTCTTTCAAGAATTCATTAAAGTGGAGGGCTTCAGCCTTTTGGAAGTGGTACTCAGGAAAGGCGTGTGTCCTGCCACAGCCAGGAAATGTTTATGTCGCATCGCCTGAATGATTTTTCGTTAAGTGGAATAATTCGACGTCTGGACATCTGCATGTGGTACTGAACAAGATTCTTTTTTTTCACACTTTTGTTTTTGCAACCCGCCTTGATCCTTCATCAGAGGCCTTAAAATCTTTTAAAGCAGAGTATCGCACGGCGTGTTCCAATATTTTCACAATGCGTTAGTGCCCAGTACAGAGCCTGTCAGAAATTTATGAAAGGTTTAGCGTGACGTATAGATATGCTATAATGGTCTTCCCTTCATTTTGATGTTATTATGTCTAGTTGGAGTTGTTAGGTCATTTCTCAATGGTACCTTGAGAAACATATTGGCCATTTCTATCCGCTCTGTTGGCATCATAAGTCAACTGAGTGTACGGACTGACATTATCACGCGTGATTCTAGAGTTATCTTAAGCTCTGCTCCAAGGTTCCAAAATTCAGTAGTCAGTGTCTTGGGCTCTGTGGCTGTGAACTATGGCATCTCGCAGGATAATGACAGTTTTAACAGATTATGCTCTGAGCGGAGAGCGACCTCCGACCGGGTCCTTGGGTTAAGTTAACCCCCCAAAACCCTCATGGGTAGTGACCTCATTCATAATTCAATGTTGTCCTCTTGCATCAAGGCAACAGTTTATAGCCGAAAGATCTTTTTCTGCTGTTATGAAATCGATCGTATGGATTCAATATTTGACATAACTTTTTAAGCAATGTCTCGGTTTCTCGATTAACTCTGTCTCCCTCAAGCTGTCATTTAGGATATAAGATTTATATCTTGACCCTGTGTTCAATAAAGTCATCTAACTGCGTAAAAGAAGATCTTAAAATTTCCAGAAAAAGCCGGTCCGTGATCATCGTCCTGGTGAGGGAAATCAACCTAGAGAAGCGCTGGGACGGAGAGACTCTTGCTACACACGAATCTAACTTTGGATGAGGCTGATCTTCTCGTGTATCATCTGTGTACTGGGCGTTGTGTTATGGCCAGGCAGCTTCTGTTTCTGGTGCATGACTTAGTCATTACTTGTAACGCTCGATGCTTTTTTCGTATAAACATCATAATCTAGTTTTGGTCTAAAGAATGTTGTGAATTGCAAACCAAGCATTTCGTTATCCATGTACTTAATTGCAGTCCTAATCTTTGCCAGGAGACATTTTGCCTCTTTCGCGGAGCTCAAGCGACAGGCGAGACACATTGTAACCTTCAAGGACTCCTTCAGACAGATTCCTGTAGCTTATTTCCCTCAAAGTAATAATTTCACCGAGGTCTTTCACTGTCTTCCTTCCTCATTACCTTGCACGTACTAGGACTGAAGTTCCTCATCTGTTTATCAGACTGACTCTGGAGTTTGTCCAGGTTCCTCCGTAAGTTGACGTGTTCATTAGCATTCCTTATCTTCTCTCATGACCTTCGCATTATCCACAAGCATGTTCAGGTACGAGTTGAATCCACCATGCAGGTCACCTACATACTCTCAGAATAGCAGTGGACCCAAAACCGACCCCTGCGACTTGCCACTGGTGACCCCAGAATGGTCTTCTTACCGGCGTCTTTTGTTCCATTCCGATGTGAAATTTTTCGTTTCATTGCAGGAGTCTTTCCCTTCTTCCTGATCGTAGATAGAGCCTCACCTTGTCATAGAAGTTTAGGAGATTCATTACATATGGCCTCCTTTCCCTATCCCTGTGTTGGGACCCTAGTTAGGTAGTTTGTCCTTCGAAAGTAATCCACTGGATTTCTAATTATCTTTATCCGTGTTTTGCTGACCACTTTTCCAGCGAGGTAGGCCCGTGGTTTAGCGAGATATCCCAATCATCATTGTTAAACAGAGGCATGACAGTTGCCTTCCTTCACATCTTTGGATCGATAACTTCCTCTAGCGCACTTTTGAACAACATATATAGAGGAATGTCAAGTGCTTCCACCATTCCCTCATCACATATGGGAAGACTTCATCAGCACGCCGAGCTTTACATGGGTCAAGGTGTTCCAATAAACTAGATTGTCATTTCGATCTATTTCTATACCTCCCAAGACTTCTATCCCATCCCACCTTACTAATGTTGGGACAGTAGTGTCTTACGTTATAGAAAAGTTTTTAAACTCATTATTCATCTCCTCGCATATTTCCTCCTCATCACTATAGCTCTTCCCTTCGAGTCCCTTAGCCTGATTAGCTGCACCGATGATTTACTCCTGATGAGCTTACGGAAGAGTTTTGGATTATCTTTAGCTTTGCCCACAACAGTCTTTCCAGAGTTTCTGTTCCTCCCTCCTTACCTTACAATACTCGTGTCTTGGCCTCTCGTATACTGGCTGGCAGCAGTATCTCCTCCACAGGACATTTTTAAGCTATTTCGATTTTTGGCGTTCTTTACAGAGTCTAACGTCTCATTCTTGGCCTTCTTTATTGAGTCTAACGTCTCTCCGTTTCGATATTTATCCTCTGTTTCCATCCAGCGGCCCCCATGTTCTTACTCCTTCCCTGTGGGTTTCAGAGAAACTTTATGCAGCGCTTGTCTCTACTCCTGTTGTTGATCTCCCTTTCTCACTTCATAGTCTCGAAGACTTTGATCAGCTCTACGGAGTTACCTAGATTTGAATTCTTTTCTGGGTCATGTATCCACTCTGATCCCCCTCTTGTGCCCTGTGTGTGTGTGTGTGTGTATGATTACCTATTTATAATTACTTACTTGTACAGTATGGGGAGAAACTTCGATGCTTGTGGGGTTCCATATCTTGAAGTTTCTTTATCTCTGACGAGATTTCGCCACAGGAGGAACGTGTAGTGCTCACCACAAGATCATTTCTAGTTAAGAATGAAGAGTTGTTTGAGTAACCCATTGTCGGATGCAACGTGTGAGATGGCTGGAGTATGTGTTGGCAGACTGAAAGCCAGCAACCCACGTGTATGTGAGGCAAAAACAAGAAACAGCTTTGGCCGGGGAGAGAAACTTGACAGCCACTGTAGTGCTGGTTCACTGCCCTCCTGTCACTACACTTCTCGATACCTGGGCGGTAGTATCTCCCTGGTCGATGGCTGCCTGTCATCTACTACCTGTGTGTGTGTGATTACCTATTCAATTACCCATTTGTGCTGTACGGGGAGGTAGTTTTACACTACTGGGGCTCCATTTCTTGTGTGTGTCTAAGTGAATGAAATAAATAAAGACAGGTTTATTGAAATAAGTCAACCATTCGGCTGAAGACACACAGTCGAGTTATTACAGAACTGGGAGATCGCACAAGTAACTAGTTAACTAATCATAAAAGACTTAAAATCAAGTTTGGGAACTGGATATTTCCACGCTTTGGGTAAACGCGTAAGTAAGGTGTACATCTATACGGTCGGAATGGCTGATGTACAGGGAGTTTTAAGAGCAAATGCAATAGTTTATACAGCATGCACTCTGTATGTGTGGCCGCCAGCGTGGACAGCACCACAGTGACCCCCTGCAGACGTGCACAGCCTGGAGGCTGCAGCCCCACCCTCCTCCAGCACGCTTGGCTTCCTCCCTCCTGCGGCACAACCCGCCTCCCGCCCTCCGTCTTTACTGCTCACTGCCGCCCCAGCAATAGAAATGCAGCAATATTGGAGACCTGGAGAGTATCGGACGCCCGCTTGTACCTCTGAGGGGAAAAAAAAAATAATCCTTTACGACAAGCACCAGAAGGGCGTGTTCACGGTGCCCTGGTTCACCAAGGTGAGGGGAAGCGGAGCGGACAAAAACAGTCTTTTGGTAGGTGTACAACAGGAGTAAAAATCATTTTGCACAATTACTGGGGGTAAGTAAGTGCGCCTCGGAAACTGGTTCGTCTGCAGAGGGACTCGAGTGTCCCAAATGACTTTAACTAGCGAGGCAGCGAACCTCAACTACTCAACATGTCGCCACAAAAAAAAAAAAAGAGTAAAAAATAAAAAATCTACTACTTTGAAAGCACCAAAAATTGGTAGCCAATCATCCCCTTGCAAATTGCTGGGATCGCTGCGTCCCTCGTGTGTTGTTGTTAGCGAAAAATCTATGCGAACGTTGCAATCACTCGTCGGGGCGATGAACCGAGGGCTGCAACCATTATACATGAACTGCTTGCGTGGAATGTCAGGCTTGTGTACTGGAGGTGGAGGAGTGTGGATCACTCCGAGGACCAGGGTGGTGGTACCACACCTTTAACATTAGTATGTCAAAGTACCTGAAGCTGGCTGCTGGACAAGGATCGCCCTCAAAGGGGACGCTCGCCTGCATCACTTCGACCGACACAGTTTTTATCGGAAGCTGAAGAAAAGCCAGGTAAAATCCGAAGGGCCATGTTTACATCGATGCTCCTATACAGGGCGGAGGGGGATGTAAAAACGTTGTCAGGAGTGGATTCGTATTTTTCTTTTTAAAAAAAGTTTTATTTTGCTACACAACAGTAGGTTTACCGTCCACCACAACAGGAGGTTTATCCCGCACAACAACAGGAGGTTTATCTTGCTACACAACTGTAGGATTATCTTGCGACACACCAGTAGCTTTAACTTACGACATAGCAACAGGTGTATCTTACGACACAACGGAAGGTTTACTTTGCGATGCAACAGGAAGTTTATCTTTCTATAAAATAGGAAATTTATCTTGCTACACAGCAATAGGTTTGTCTTGCTCGACAACAATAGGTTTATCTTGTTAGACGGCAGTTGGTTCATCTTGCTTAACAATAGTAGGTTTATCTTTCTGGACAAAAGTTGGTTTATCTTGCCATTCAACAGTAGATTAATCTTGCTAAAGAACAGTAGGTTCATATCGTTTCACAACAGTAAAGTTATTTTGCTAAACAACAGTAAGTTTATCTCCCTTAACAACAATAGGTTCATCTTAGGACACAACAGTAGGTTTAATTTCCTACGCAAGGCGACTCCGATCGTATATCGGCTGAGATACGTTTTATGGTGTTGAACCTCCTTTAAAAGTGAAGATGGGCTCTGGGGCCCGGGGCTAATGTTGGGTGAAATGAACAGGAAAATTAACGGTAACTTGATAAACCCTGACCGCTAACTTGACCGAGTCTGACCCCTTAACTTCACCTGGTCAAGGCTCAGACACTCTCGCCATAGAGGCATTTATCACATACGTTCGCTGCTTTATTACTCACTCTCGTTGTCTCCCAACGCACTCATTCAGCTAAGCACCTTCCTACACCCTCCCTCATTCCTTCCATCCTCACTCCTCCCCACGCCTTCCCCCACTCCACTCCCCGCACTCCCCAGGACACGTCTTCTTCCCCTTCCACACATTGCTTCACCCCTTCTCACTCCCTTCCACACACCCTTTCATTCCAACACGGACTCGCTCTCTACAAGCTACGTCTCTCTCCATACCCAACTCGTCTTTGTCCATGCATTCCCTTATCTCTATTCATACCCAAAGTGTCACTCTCTACACACTTCCTCTTTTTTTCACATACCCCATCCGCCTCTCTCTCCACACATACACACACCCTCCAGTACGTAGTCCCTCTCAGCTCCACCGGACCAGCTGTGCCTGCCCCCGTGTGTCGCTAGCGTTTAACAGATAAAAGGAAATGAAGCGACCGGTTTAGCTTTAACAAAAACTACTTCTGTTTGTCTTCTGCTTATTGTCTTTCCCTTCATCTCGTATCTGCGTCCTCTAGCGGCACAAGTCCACGTCAGCTGTATCGTTAGTGGCAGGCAAGCGACCCCTCCTCCATGTATTGATTAAAAGGCGTTTCTCCTCGTGCCTCGGAATAAAGAATTTTGATATTAAAAAAAAAAAAAGAAAAAGTTACGGTGAAATTCTCGCGCTGCGAATTTCTCTTATCTTGCTTTAGCCGACGGGAACTTTCCGCTCAACTCTCCGCCTCCGTGAAAGGTTCAAGTTGCTGTTCCTGCGGCAAAGTTCTCTAGGACAGTCATGCTCACCCTTCTTGGCCTGCAGATTTCTGCGAGGCCGCCATGGGGTCTCCCCTTTAATATATTGGCTGGACGGTCCTCATCCTCGACCACCCTTCAGCTGTCCCTCTTGTAAATGAACCACCTAGACGACGACGCCGTATCCCTCTTGATCCATTTCCTCGTGGCATGAGAACATTAAGTAAAAAGCTCTAATGGGGTCGTCATTACCCAGGCTTCTGTGTGTCGTGCGAGGTCGCTGTGTTGCGGATATACGTCGGGCCAGACGGCGACTACCTCACTCCTGAGTATTATATTCAGGCCGTGAGCTGGGCTCCGTCATGCCACTAAATCAGGTCTTGGGTGAACGTACAAGTCGCTGAGAATTATTGATGCAGGGATCTCCAAGGTATCGGAGAGGTTTATGACCGGAGGAAAACGGAAGTTTTTCTCGACTGCTCATCTTCCTCCGGTCTTACTGGAACTCTTACACCTTTGTCTTCCAGGCACCCTCCATCATCTTCCTTTCATCTCCTTTCACTTTTTTGGCTTTCTCATTCTCCCTCCTTACATTCTCATCTTTTTTTCCTGCTACCTTCCTTCACTTCCTCATCCTTCTTGTTAGTCCGTTCCGTTTCTTTATACTCTTTTCTCCTTCACGGTATCTCAAACCTTCTCTTTCCAGTCTTGTTCCATGATGACCCCTGGCTTTCCAGTCTTCCCCTCCTCCTGTTTTGCTCTGACGTCATTGATATTTCCACAGTCGTCGTTCATCATTCTTATCCTCATGTCACCTCGGCATCCAGGCTCCATGCTCTTGTTTTGTCACCTCTTTATCTTTTCTACATCTCGGTTTCTACTCGTCTATCAGGTCTGGCCAGGTCCCCATCGTGTCTGTCAGGTTGTATACAGGCTCCTTTTTTTGTATATTACAGGTGTATGAAATCATCAACCAGTGGGTAACCTCCATCCGTCACCAACTTGCATGTGTTCTATGGCATTTCTAACTCGCCTATCCGTCTGTTAGTTCATGTACCGTATGTACGTACATAGAGGCATCTAAAGTCATTGCAGGTGACTTGGCTCTCGGGTCATCATCAGGCCACCTTTCTATCTCTTAGGCCACCTTCGGGTATCATACTTGCTTGATTCATTCCTCCATGCTAACATTACTGATTGATGTGTGATGGTTTCACATCAGTAATACAGATTTATTCGAGCCCAACGCTCTTTTCGACTATGTACAGAAGGAGCCATACGTAGGAGTCCCCAAGAAGCGCTGCTGCTGGGCCTGACGATGACGGCACAGAGGAGAAATTGATTCGGTGACTCTTCGGTCCCATCAACACACAGCAGAGTATTTTTTTTCTTAGCGACTCTCTGCTACCAGCAGTAAGTAGCAGAGGCGTTCAGTGGCGTTAAACGTATCAACAAATATGAGCAGTTGGCTGGGAACGTCTTTGGTCTCGCCAGCAGGAAACAAACCCGAGATCAGTAACAGCCGTTGAGACCGCACGTTAGAACGTGTACTCGATAACTTGGAGGAGCACCCACAAGCAAACGACAGAACTTGGCAACTCTCACCTCTCACCAGCAGCCAGACTTCACCACCCAGGTCACGCGGAGGTGGTGGAAGCCTCCTGGACCTCACCAACAGCCAGGCCTCACCGCCTGGGTCACGGGGAGGTGGTGGCAGTTGCCTAGACCTCATTTCGAGAGGAAAACATCACGTGATCAAGACTTTATAGGACTCGACAAGGAACACTCACCAGCGAGAAGCAGCCAGTGAAGGAGTCACAGTAACTAACTTGGAAACAAACGACGAGTGAGTAAGTTCTCCCGTCGGTGGGAGAGGCGCCTCACGACGTCCAGGACCCAGCCCGCCCGCCGTTCCCCGGATGATCATCGTCTGGAAATGGCGCGGAAATAACCGTCCGACCCTGTGTTTTATGCCGCTGGATTCTTGTTTTTATGAAGCAACTTGTTTGCATGTTGCACGAGCGCGGGGTCCAATCATTACGCCGCTCTTTAGCATTCCGCGCTCGTTATTGGCCGCTAGTCGGTGAGAACGTTGCAGCGTGCGTGTTCCGGTCATGTTAATATTACCGTGGAAATGACAGGCGCAATTAAATGCTATTTTGGTGAAGGGTGAGGAAACCACCGGATAATTTTATGGTGACTGTAGCAGGAGATGAAGAAGGCGCCTGCGGTGCGCTGATGCGTGGCCGTGATGTGCGCGCCTCGGCCAGGACGTGCAGATGAGAACTGGCATGTAGGGCTGGTTCGTAGACGTTGCATGTAAGGCTGCTATATGGAGCTGGCTTACAGAGCTGTCATGTCGAGCTGGATGTAGAGCTGTCATATCGAGCTGTCTTGTAGAGCTATCATATCGAGATGGTTTGTAGAGCTGTCATATCGAACTGGCTTGTAGAGCTGTCATTTCGAGCTAACTTGTAGGACTGTTATATCGAGCTGGCTTGTAGAGCTGTCATATCGAGCTGGCTTGTAGAGCTGTCATATCGAGCTGGCTTGTAGAGCTGTCATATCGAGTCAGCTTGTAGAGCTGTCATATCGAGCCAGCTTGTAGAGCTGTCATATCGAGTCGGCTTGTAGAGCTGTCTTGTATGACTGTCATATCGAACTGGCTTGTAGAGTTGGCTTATCGAGCTGTCTTGTGGGACTGTCACATCGAGCTGGCTTGTAGAGTTGGCTTATCGATCTGTCTTGTGGGACTGTCATATCGAGCTGGCTTGTAGAGCTGTCCTATCGAGCTGGCTTGCAGAGCTGTCATATCGAGCTGGCTTGCAGAGCTGTCATATCGAGCTGGCTTGTAGACAAGAGATATGCTGACAGAGTCTGGGATGCTCATGCAGGGCCTTCGATGCGTACACGGTGGATAGGATGTGCATATGTGGATCGAGTTATACACACGAGCACTAGAACAGTAGTAAGAATAAGCTTACAGCGGTAGGGATGTGCATACAACAATAGCAATATGCTTACAGCAGTGGGGATATGCCTACAACAATAAGGATATGCTTACAGCAATAACAGTATTCTTCCGGCTGTAGAGATATGCATATAGCAGTGACAATATGCTTACAGCTGTAGGGGTATGCTTGCAGCACTAGGGATATGCGTACAGCAGTAAGGATGTACCTACAGTAGTATGGATATACTTGCAGCATTAGCAATATGCTTACAGCTGTAGGGGTATGCTAACAGCAGCGACGATGTGCTTATAGCAATAGGGATATGTTTACAGCAATAGGGACATACAGCAGCAGGGATATGCGTGCAGTAGTCGAGACATACACAAGTATGGATATGCTTACAGCAGCAGGGACATACTAACAGCAGTAAGGATTTACATACACCAGTAGGGATATACTTAAAGCAGTAAGGATATATTTACAGAAGTAGTGATATACTTACAGCAGTAAGGATTTACTTACAGCAGTAAGGATATATTTACGGCAGTAGTGATATACTTACAGCAGTAGGGATATACTTAGAGTAGGGATATACCTACAGCTGTAGGGATATACTTAGAGTAGGGATATACCTACAGCTGTAGGGATATACTTCCAGCAGTAGGGATATACCTACAGCAGTAGGGATACACTTCCAGCAGTAGGGATACACTTCCAGCAGTAGGGATATACCTACAGCAGTAGGGATATACTTCCAGCAGTAGGGATATACTTCCAGCAGTAGGGATATACATCCAGCAGTAGGGATATACTTCCAGCAGTAGGGATATACTTCCAGCAGTAGGGATATACTTACAGCAGGAGGGATATACTTATA